>JABUQX010015670.1:0-17500 GCA_015478945.1 Trachelipus rathkii | reverse complement strand
ATATATATATATAAAAGGTGGGTAGTATATCGGCTTTTTGATTAATTGCTTAGGTTTTGTGATTATCAAAAAAAAGAGCGGGGGGTGTGCTCGGTATTGTGTGTCTCTATGGCTTGCCAGATAAGTTGTAATTTGTTTCGACCTTCCTTGCCGACTTTTTACTTTGTCGAAAAAAAAATCGTCCTTTAGTTGAGATAAGATGAGTTAACTTGGGGCGGAACAGATAAAATGTATTTATGTTTCTTTGTAATATATAAATTTGTCTCTCTCTCTCTCTCTCTCTCTCTCTTCTCTCCTCTCTCTCTCTCTTCTCTCTCTCTCTCTCTCCTCTGCTGCCTCTCTCTCTCTCTCTCTCTACATCAAAATAATAAATAAAATAAGATAATAATAATAATATAATATTCTATCAATATATATATATATATATACCCACCCTAATATTTATTAATAAATTCTTTATATTTTTAAATAAAATAAAAATACCCTATCCCCTCCACCCCCCTACCCCCCTCATATACCCCCTCACTACTACTCACCCCTCACCCCTACCCCCCTACCCTCACTCCACCTACCCCTCCCCCTTACTCACCCCACCCGCTACCTATATCTACTACCAGTCCACTGTTCTTTCATCCCTACACCACATTCTCTTCGCCCCCTCCTTGTACAGTCTCTCGCCTTTCTCCTCCCTCACCCCCCCCAATTTTTTCTCTACTCCCCATCCCCCCCCAGCCACCCACAGCTCTTCCCCCCAAACGCCCACCCATCCATCCGTCTCGCACCCCCTCTCCCTCCCCTCCTCTCCGTCCATCCCACTCCTGGTTCTTTCCCTCCGTTGCCACTTGCGACACCCTCACTCTTCGCAGGACCCCTTCCCCCCTCGTTTTCTCCCCTCCTCTCCTCATCACTCCCTCATGGTTCTTACTCTTTCTTTCCCTCCTTCCCTCTCACCACTCACCCGCTAATCCTCTCCTCTTCGCGGTGGTTTTTGGTGTTCTCATAGTGGGTGGTAGGGAAAAGTTCTCGATGTTGTGTTCTGGGTGTTCTTTTGTATTTGAGTGCGAGTCTCTCTCGTGCGTTGCTCGTCTCCGTCCGTGCTGCGTCCTGCTCGTCTGCTGCTCTCTCTTTCTCGCTCTCTCTCTCTCTCTCTCTCTTCTCTCTTCTCTTCAGCATATACTCATAGCGTTAAAAAATAACTCAGAATTGATTTAATAAAAAATTAATAAACATAGATCATACCTCTCGTGGGGAGACAGTGGGCGGGGGTCGTGCTGGCTGCTCGGTGCGCGGTCTCGTCGTGGCTCTGCGTTGTTCGTGCTGGCTGGCTGCTCTGCGGTCGGTGCGTCGGCGTCGTCTGGGCTCTGCTGCTCTCTGGGGCTGGGCGTCTGCTGGCTGCGTCGTCGGCTCCCTCTCTCCCCCTCCCCTCTCCTCCTCTCCTCTCCTCTGCTCGGCACCCCGGCAGAGACCTTCGCTGCCTCCGCCCCCGCCTCCTAACTCGCTACCTTCCTCTCCGCCCTCTGTCCGCCCCTAAGCCGTCGAAAGACAATATAGTAAAGAATGGCAAGGGAGGCGTTGGGGGGTGGGGGGATGGGAGGATGCGTGGGGTGAGGTTGCGGGGGGGGGGGGGTAAAAAATAAAGAAAGGGATGGGATGGGGGAGGAGTGGACGCGGGGGGGTGTGGACTCCCCCCTGCAATTGACGACCGCGCGCCCCAGTAACACAAGGGGTGTGGGGAGGGTGGTTTCTCCCCCCCTCCTCTCCTCTCCCACCTCCTCTGGCTTTTTTTTTCTCTCTCCCCACCCCCCCCTAAACATCTTCCTTACAGACCCGACAGGGAGACTATTCATTAAAACGTCAGGTACAGCGGAGGTTGTGGTTTTAAAAAATAAACACATACAAAAAGGATTATTCACTTTCTTATCTTTCCTTTAAAAATTTCTTCTGCGAAGTAATTTTTTTTTGCCCCGGCACACCACCCACCGCTCTCCTTCTAGCGCCCCCCTCTCACCCACCCTACCCACTCCCCCCACCCACCCTTCAGCATCTCCCCACTCCCGACATCTACCAGCCCTCCCGTGATCACTACTACTACTACTACTTTACTAAAAAATTACTATTACTCCCAATAAATAAGCAAATAAATAAATACCCACAATAAAACTATAAATAATAATAAAAAATATAATAACTAATTTAATAATAATAATTAATAAAAATAATTATGGGAGGGGTGTGAGTGGGGGGGGGAGATAGATGGGGGGGAGAGGGTAATAATTATAATAATAATATTTCATACATTCCAAATAACAACAAACTAAGGTTAGGATCTTGCTGACACTGTTGTGCAGTAATAGAAATAAACATAATCTTATTCTGTTCCACCGAATTAATCGGAGTTTTACTGAGTATTTGCGAAATTTGAAATAGAGTTTCGCTAAGACCAGTCGTGCCAGCTTAAATTTACTCACTAGTAGTGTAAAGCAACTTACACATCACAACGGTAGTACTTTAAGCGTAGATATTACGACTTTTAGAAAGCAGAAATACTCCCGTATATTCTTGTGCTGGCTGAAATTGTTGAACACTGAGTGAAAAAGCATACATCTCTCTTATCGATCAGTTAGTGTCCCTCTCGCGGGTGTATGCTCTTGTTCTTTGTAAAGAAGTCGTATATTTTCCGCTCTTTATATCTGCTCTGGGGCGATGTGAGAATCTAGAAACTCACCTCGTAGCGCTCTCCTTGCTACACTTTCCAGTACTTTGACTTAACTTCTCCACTGTCGTAGGCAAAAGGGTTTCGCTGGGAGGAAAGGAAGAGGAGTTTATCGTCTGCGCGAGAATACTCTATTCTCTCACAGGACCGTAGGAGGCCAAAGTGAAACTCTGTAAGAGTAGAATCCTCCAAATATAGCGTGAAGCATATGTACATCATAGTGACTAGAACCCCAATTGTAGTTTACATACATACTTATTCTTTCACATGTTAGTAGATTAGATATAAGATTATAATAAAATTTTATTTTTGTCCGAATCCATGTTAGTACTACACGCGAAAGAGAGCCGGGAGTCACATAGGCAAGAGAACTCAAAAGTGTGTAGATGTGACTCACTGTATATGTCATGGTGCGCGCAAGAGAAGCTATAGATTATCTGATGACTCGCCTTTTTTATTGTTGAAGCAATCCGTGTCTTTTTTTTTTTTCGTGAAAGATTGCCAACAGTGTAATGGCCCGGGCTTATGTTGAATGAAAGTGAGCCTGCCGGGCTGAAGTGATTTTTCGAATCAAACTGAAGTAAAGCTCCTCCTGGCTGCCGCGCGAAGCGCGGCCGGCTCACGGGGGGGTTATACATGTATTTTTTGATTCGGTAATCAAGAGGCAGGCAACTGTGAGTTGCTTGAGGGTGATGTGACAGTGACCTGGACCAGGTGGATTAATAGGTGGTTTAGGTCTACTATAAAATACCCATAGATGTCAGAAATTAACATAATATATCCCTGAGTAAGTACATATGATGAACTTTTAGAAAATAAATATAAAAAATTATAATTCAACTATCTCCATTTCACCTCTAGATGAAATGACTCAAGTAAGGACATTAGAACTCGATCCTGCGATCCCGACACAGAGCTTACCTACTTCACTTTAAGTTAGTCTGCTAGACTCCTGTATGTTGAGACCCGAGAATATACGACTCAGCTCTTCTGGAACGTGCTACAAGTCCCGCAGAGAGACCATAGCATAAGTTCTAGGTTAGATAACACTCTCAAAGAACTCTCTTCAAAACTCCTACATGTCAGTCCATATCGAGTAGTAATGAGATCGAGAGTCGGAGATTAATAATCTCTAACTCACATGAACCTCAGCCGCCATTTTGAGTCTCAAGAATGAACCTGCCCATTCTCAACTAGTGTCTAGAGAGCGATAAATAAATGGGTATTTACAGCATGACGGAGAGATAATGATAGGGAGTGAATTATTATAACACAGCTATCGTGTGACGTCAAGATATTATTTCCAGATGTGAAAAGCACTATGTGAAATGTGGAAATAGGACAATTTATTAATCGTGACTCTCAGACTCGAATCAAGGGCTACTAAATATATATGTGCTACCCAACTCGGTAAAGAGTGAGAGTGTATTATGAATCTCCCTCTGGTATCGATGTTTGTGGAATTACTCGTAAATTGAAAATTATCTCGCATAATGTAATAATCATCAAAGTCAGTCAGATCAGTTGATTCTCCATAGTAGAGAATAATACTGCATTATCTACATGTGTGAAACTTAGGTCGGAAAATTTCTAATTTAACGAATTAAAACTGAACATTGCAGAATATAATATACATCGAACTCGACTCAGAGTAATGTTGCCCAGTGAGATAAACATCACTCTAAGTTTGATACACATCTTTAATGAGTACTCCTCTCGGATGAGATAGATTGACTATGTTTATACATGGATTAAGGTCAATATACTCAGCTAATAATATAATCGAGAGATACATGAGAAGTTACTAAAGAATCCCTCGAAATACCACTCTGAATAACGCTAATGACAATGATGAAACCAATTGCCCCATTACTATATATACTAATAAGTGTTCTATGAAGGTGATACTGATTGTCATGTATCTCGATACAGTGTGGAGGAAAAAGGAGAGGATGGTTATTAAATATCCTCTGAATCTCTGTCGACACTGTAAAGAATCTATCTTCTCGTTAACGAATAAAAATTGATCCTTTAAAGTGTGATATTCGTAGTGAAGTGACATTTCTCTGATACCGCAGCTATCGACATAAGGTACATGAATATTACTAATTAATGTGACCAGCCATACTCTACGTGATAAGAGGTTTGCCTCTCACTCGGTCGGGGTTTTGTGATATGAGGCATTCTGAATAAATTTTGATAAATAATATTCGTCATTTAATGTCCAGCGTAGCTGTTTGATATTCCCATGTAGAAAGCGCATAGCTCAGTAGGACTTGGCGGATAAAATTCTATTTCGAATGTGCTACCATACTTCGAATATATCTGACGCGTTGATTGGTCCGAGAATAACTCTCTCTATCGACCCCTATGAAGTATATGCTGAGCGGGAAGGCTAGAGGGAGTTATATCGTGACTGCGCTATAATAACCGTGAATATACTGGTATATCGTAGTAATAATAGTGCATTTCTTGACTCTCTCAGTCTCCGCTCACTCGTACAAGTGGGCATTATATGTACGCCCACTCGGCTCATTGAGTTTTGCCTCCTCGGTCCGTGCGTAGTTTGGGATTTACTAGAAATTGAAAATTTTCTAGTCTATAGTCCATGTCGTGCTCATTAGTTGTATTCCTTGAGAATCGCTATTAAGTACTCAGTGAGGTTAGATATATAGGTACGGATAATTTCTATTTCGATAAATCTCCAACCTCGTGATAAATATCTTCGCTGCGATGTATTGCCACTGAAGAAAGCTCTATCTTATATGACTCTAGTCCGGCGGTATGCCTTAGTTTCCTATGGCTAATAGGCCATTCCGGCTTATTTTAATACGTGAGGGACGGAGAGATCATGAAATCCTCGAACCCGGAGCTCTTATTAGAACAGAGCCTAGCCCCTCTCACTGTCTTTAGTGATGAGCGATAATAAGGGTTTCCGGGAGAAAGGAGAGGAGTTTTCTGTACTGACGCTCATGAGTAAATATTATATCCGTGAAAAACCTGTGATTCTCAGGGATATAAAGGCATTTTCTCGGCCGTCAGCTCGACATAAGGTCATGTGATATTGTTCCATACGAGGCCGCTGCAGCAAAGAGTTCCCCTTTGGTGAGAGAAAGTTTATTCCGTTCACTCACGGTACCACTCGCAAAGTATGTCATATTGGGATTAATTTCGGTCGTGTGTTATTGTGTTGCCTGAGAGAAGTGTCTCAACTTTATATTTCGCGTTTCCCCTCGAGTCCCTAGGTCGGGAAGGTAAAGTAGAGTGATTTCTGCTGCGCGAGATTTTTCCAGTGAATGAACGGATTGGGAGGGCTATTTCATGGCCTCAGTGACGTCATCGATTACTATAAGGGCGATTTATTAGGGCTAGTCACCACTATGGTATTAAGAGATATTTCCCCCTCACTGGTCTGGCTGTCGGATTCGATATAATTATGAAATTTTCGTCTTCAGTAGTCTCAGAGTACTTTGTTGATTCTACCTGGAAAAGTGACCATGATCATATGGGAACGTTGCGGATAATACGTAAGATTATGAAAATTATCGACTTCTGTCGGAGGGTGTGCTCGTATCGGGCCTTCTCCTTAATACATTCGTAGTGAGTAATGACTACTCTTTATGACCGATCTCGTCCTCTATGTCTAGTCACTCGCTAGGAATCAGGTAGAGGAATAGAGATAGAGAAGAGTTTCTCAGCTACTCTTATGTCTGTCAGAGAGTGGAAACTATTTCTTAAATACTTAATTTTTGTTAATTTATTTAACACTCAGTTCTGATAGAGGATATAGCCTGAGTAATCTAGGGAAGGCATTTCTCAGGCCTGTGCAGCTATTCACGACAAGGCGGATCATTAGGGCCGCCCCTCTCTCAGCAAAGAGGTTATTGCCTCACCACGTTCACGGTTTATTGAGGATCGATAAATTTTGAATAAAAAATATTTCCCGTGAACTCATAAAAGTCCAAGCGTTAGCTGTTGATTCCTGAGAATTTGCTAAATGCTTCAGGTATTGATGATCTAGTCGGTAAAAATACGATTTCGAATCCTATGATCTTTGGAAAATCTATCCTCCTCATAGCTAAAGTGTATATGCCCGAGTAATAATAGTACTATCCTTCTTATTCGACCCTATGTTAAGTCCCTGGTACGGGAATTTAGGAGAAGAGATAGTATTCTTCGTACTTAGCTACGAGTATTTTTCTCAGTGAAACTCATGGATATATTCGGGAAGGCAATTTCTCGGCGCGCTCTAACAAGGGTCATAATCATAATTGGATGATCGCCCTAACTCACTAAGTGTTGAGTATAATGTTATTCATAACCCTTACGCGCACTTCTCACACGGATTCTTATTCCGACTCTGTTAGTAGGTTAAAATATAATATCTCGTCAGCTATAGTTAGTTTGACCTGAGAAAGATCCTTATTACTTTACCGATCACTCATGTATAGTCCCTCTAGGTACGGGTAAAGGATGAGGATGGTTATTCTCGCTGCTCGCGAGATTTCCGCTGAAAAGCTGGATATCTAATAGGTAGAAGTATATAATATTTTCTTACGTGAGTCTAGCTGCATCGTAACAAGGGTACTCAATCTAATATGGCCCTACCTAGATAGGTAAAGAAGAGTATCTCACCCCTACTCTCTCAGTTCATAAATTCCGCAACGTGTGGGAACATGTTATCTTTTAACGGCGCGTGTGGGTGTGCGACGTGGGGGCACAATATAGTCTCTCTCCGGCACTGCTCGCAGGATCGTGTGCCTGACGCACGACGTAAAGAGTATATATAATAGAGGGTTTCGCGCTGCATCGCGTATCGATTTTTTACTCGATAAGATGCGGAGTTAATAGTGCAGAGAGGAGGAAATATTACTCGTGTGTACGCTCTAATTTCGTCGACGTGTCACCAAGGGCGAATGCAAATCAAAGTCCACTTCACTCTCTAAAAACGAACACATATGAAAACCGAGTCTCAGTGACGCACCCACTCGCGGTCCGGGATCTCTGGGTATAAGTATTGTCACGTTCTGGATATTTATGATTCACATAAGATCGTGCAGCGATAGGCTGTTGATTCCCTGAGAAACGCATAGCTCAGGGTGACTTGGCGGAAAATTCTACTACTCAGTCCAAAATCCGACTTTGGAAAATCTCCGGCGATGTTGCAAGAGAGAATTTTTCCTCTTTCGACCCTGAGTACCCTCGTGTGACAAGGAAAGATGTAAAAAGGAGAGTTTTTCCAACTAGCTCGACGCACGAGATTTTCCGTGACACACAACACATCGAGGTTCACTTCACTCTCGTCGGGGACACACGGAGACCTAATATTTTATCTGCAACCCACTCTGTTCGCTCGACAAAGGGCGATATTATCCCATTATTTATGCCGGCCCAGATGATTTAATGGTATACAGCAATTTTTGTTTAATAGCAATCGCGTTTTTAAATCAAACATTTAATTGCTTAAATCTACCTATTTTGTGCAGTGTATTAAATCTCCAGCCCGGGGGTTTGGTTGCCATGAGAAATCTCCTCTTCGACCCTGAGTTTCCCGGCGGGATTGTGAAATGATGGAAGGAGTTTTGAGCATAAGGACTGAGAGCACTCGAGTAGTTTCCCGTGAAGAGCCGGATTTGTGGGAGAGTGAGCATTTTTTACTCGAGAGGCAAGATCCTCGAAGCGTCCCAACAATGCAAAGAAGGCAGATCATTTTAAAGGGGATCCCCACCTTCAGGATATGAGGGTCTTGAGAGCTGTGCCTACTCGGTCCGCGTATAAATGTGGCTACTACGGTCAGCACTATAAAGCACAATTTACAGCTCGTAGGGTCAGCGTGTGTTTGTATCTTTCTCTTTGGTGGCACTCTCGCATAGCTCAGTGCAGATAGTATATCTTAGAACGTGATATAAATCTATTAGCGATATATTCTCTCACGAATATACTGGAGGAGCTATATTGAAATTACACCGTCGTTCTCATGCGCTCGATGTAGTAATAGACGCATAGATGTACAAACAATCTATCCAGGTACCTCTCTTCCCTCAGACGCTCTCTGTGCACGCGTGAAGAGGAAAGGAGGTTTCGAATTGTTACCTGACTCTGAGAATGTTCCGTGAAAACCTGGATTCGATGGAAAAGACGTCTATTTTGCACTTTGCGGCTCGCCGTCTTACGATTTATGCGAGACGATTAATAATGTAAAAACCTTGGCAGACTCAGTGCATCTTCAGACTTCTCGCATATCGACAGTCTCATATGTTAAGGGTCCACTCTCATTCTCTCTCTGTATCACGGAAATTATGCTTTTAGCATAATTATAATAAAATATCTTCTCTCCACTGTTGATGTTTCTGTTCTCGTGAAAATTTACATACCTCTTTGTCTGTGGCTCTGCTTCCGCTTTCCCTGAGCGGGAAGTAGATAAGTAGGTTTCGCTGCGCGAGATTTCCCGTTGGATAGAGCCGGATTTGGTGGATAAGGTCATATTCTGTACTCGGCAGCGCTGACATAAGGTCACGTAATTATTAGAGCCGGCCACGGCAAGAGGTTATGCCTCACCATTACGGTCGGGTTTGTATAGGTAATTCGTAAAATTGAATAATTTCGCAAGTCACGCGTGCTGTTAGTTTCCTGAGATATTTGCATAGCTCAGTGGTGTACTTAGCGGTAAAAATTCTCGTGAATATTTCGAATTCCGATACTTATTGGTAAATATTCTCCCGCGATGTAGTGCAGTAAGATAATATCTTACCTCTTTCAGTACCCTGTATCCGGTCGGGTAAGTGAAATAAGTAAGGTTTTCGTTACTTTTGACTAGCGTGATTTATCCAGTTATCGATAAACCTGGATTCGGAAGGTACATAATTATTATCTCGTGCCGCGCTCGACAAGGGCGATAATCATAATTGAGCCGCCCAGGGTAAGATAGTAATATCCTCTCCTATCTCAGTTCCAAAATTATACTCACTAAAGTGAGCCTTTTTGTTGTTGGCCCACACCACACTCTCGCGACGACAGGATAAGTAGTTGCTGAGAAATCTCCATTCTCGCGGGACTCACGCTAGCATGCTCAGGCGGGAAGGAAAGGAGGTTTCGCTGCGCCGAGATATTTCCTCGTAGAAGATATCCTCAGGATATGGGTATATGAGTACGGGCATTTTGAGTACCTAACGTCATATTATATACGACAAGGGCGATCATTAGAGCCGCTACTATCAAACGCCAAGAAGTGATTTTAGCTCCCCCTCGGTTTCTAGGGTTTATAGTATAATAGGATATTTCGAAATTGTAATAAATCGCTAAGTCTCCAATGACGTGCTATATAGTATTGAGCTTATATGTTTTGAATTTCCCTGAGGAAACGTGCATAGCTTCAGTAGTTGAGACTAGTGGATAATATATACATTTCGAATTCCACCTACTTTTGAAATATCTCACCTGACAATGTTGTGCAATGATAATAAATCTCCTCTTTCGACCCTGAGTTCTCCGGCGGGAAAGTGAAAGGAGGTTTCGCTTACGCTCTGTGATAGTTTTCGCTGCTCGTGTGTGTGTGTGATGAACTCGCTTGTGTTATTATCGGTAATAGGACTACTATGTCATCTCGCTATTTTATTATGCCGGTCGCTAGTCGTGCGATCTTCATTAGTCTTGGCAAGGGATTTCTAGTGTGTTTCATTAACTCTATAGGAGCAAAGGCGATCTCTATATATTTTGTTTGTTATATTCTCGACTGTGATCCACATACTAGATTTTTGCGTGTGGCCGCGCCGAGAGAGTGGCCGGGGCTGTTTAGAGGAGAAGTGTGGCGTACGACTCGGTTTCGCATATAAAATGATGTGTTGTATTATACTATTTCCTTCTCTGTGCTGTTCTAATTGTATGTCTCCTCTCTCTGGGCGGAAATAGAGATATATATGAAGAAGTAGGTTGTTTAATAAACTAAGTGTGAGTGTGTCTTGCAGATATTTTTGGGTTGCTCTCACGTGAATATAAATACCTGGATTTAGTGATAGGGTATTTCCGGTCCGCTCGCTCGACAGGGGCGATTACATATTTATGGACCGTACCCACTATATATAGTATATATAAATATAGTAAGAATAATTAATTTCCCCCCTTACAGTCCATATAAATTTACTAGACTTGTGTAAAATAAATTATCGCTAGTGACGTTGTTGCCGAGAAAGCTCCTCTTTGGACTCTATATAGTCCTTACTGCTCTTGAGGGTACACATAAGGGAAGGATGAGAGAGTATTTCCGCTTGATACGTGCTCAGTAAGTGAAATTTTCTCTCTCCGTGAAAATAATGACTGATTTTGGGATAGGTATTTTCTCGGTACCGCGCTCGATACTAAAAAGGGTCGCTAATCATATTTAATAGGCCTAGCCCACTCACTAGTGTAAAGGTAAAGTAATTATCCCTCACTTTACAGTTCCAAAATCCGACTTATTTAGGAAAATATTACTTCAGCGTCATATAGTATGTGCCTAGAGTATAAATCTATATTATATCCTCTTCCGACCCTGTGATAAGTCCTCGGCTCGGGTAGGTAAAAGGATAAGTATTTCTCGTACTGCGCGAGATTTTACCGTGTAAAACCTGGATATTGTGAAGGTATTTATCGCGGAGCCTGGCTTATCGACCAAAGTGCGATTACATATGCTCCGACCATCTATGTAAGAAAATATACCCCCTCAGTCCAAAATCCATCATTTGGATAAAAATCTCGTCAGGTTGTTGCCCGTAGAAAGCTATCCTCTTTGTGATAGCTCATATAATGGTTACCCGGCGGGTAGTAGTGACCTGTCGTTAAGGAGAGGTTGTTCGGCTGCGCTGGAGAATTTTCCTGTGTAATGAATAAAGCTGGATATTTTAGGAAGGTATTCTCGGCGCTCAGTCTACGTGAACAATGGGCGATCATATGTGTCTCGCCTAACTGAGTAAGAAATATCCTCCCCCTCCTCCTCCCAGTTCCAGAATAACCTGACTTTGTGAGTAGAATTACTCGGCGTAGAGCTCGTTGTAACCTGAGAAATCTCCTATCTTTCCTGACCCTGAAGTCCCGGCTAGTGAGAAGTATAGAAAGGAAGTTTCGTACTGCTCGTCGAAGATTCGCCGATTTAGGTAATAAACTCTGTGACTCTCATGGAAGTGTCATTCTCGGGCCGCCTCTCCGCCTCTTCTAGTCCCAGACTGGGCTGATCATCAGCGGCTCGTCCAGTCCAGAAGGTATCCCTCCGAGTGAGCTGTACGCACTGTATAAACAATATTTTGTCGGGTCTCGCGGGGATACCTCGCCGCGAAAAAGATGGCTGGCCGGGATTAGGAATGGAATGCAACGGATCGAGGAAGTATTACGACGTAGCGTACTTCGTCGCATATGAAGACTGTGCGCATACTCTCCCTCAGAAAAGATGTCGCTCTTCGTGTGTGCTGACAGTCTATCCTGGTCTGTGATCGTTGAAAAATTTGTGTGATGTTTTCGATGAGCTCTTCTATGTATCTATGAGGAATATATTCGCGTGAATATTATGGTTTTATATTAATTAAAGAGGAGAGATTAATTTTTAATTTGTCATTCTGTCAAGTGACACCGAAACTCCCATCAGTTACATTCGTTAGTGGTTCTGAAAAGAGCACTCCATCTCGTGCTCTTCCTGAGATAGAGTGAGTTCTAGAATGTTCTCTCTCAAACATATTTTGGTCGGTCACCATATACTCTTTATATAATTTTCTTCGCGAGTTAGAATCAGAATAGGATTTTAGAATTGATTTTATAGACTGAATGGTTAAGTTGTAAGCTCTCAGATAATCAATAATATCTTTTTGTGATCCGAAACTATGTATGGGGTATATTATTAGACTAGCAAAGTGTCTCGGATACTCGAGATACATTGACGAGACTGTCCACGTACTCGTCTGGGTGTGAAACGTGCTCTCCCGAAGTCTGGTTTGGTCGAAATTTTGGTCGGGGGACTTAGAATTTTTTCGATTTTTCAATAAGCCACTGCACCACAGTAATTTCGGAATAAAATAATTTTATACTATCATTAATAATTTTTAAAAAATGTCTATCTGCAACGAGCTCTTACCCTACTCTGTCTGGGTCTGAACGTGCTCTCTACGATAGTCTTGAGTTTGTCTCGATAGTATTTTTGGTCGTGGGGACTTAGTAAATTATTTATTTCAGATTTTTCGTTAAGCCGCTGACACCAAAATAAAAAAAGTTGGTTTTTCTCGTGAATAATAAAATCTTACCTCATGAGAGACTTACTCCAATAGTAGTGACTGTTACTCTCTCGGTTACTGAATTATAACGTACTCTCCGAAGTTTGAAAGATGCCAATAATATAAATTTCTAAGTTTATATAGCCACTTGCTACACTCACCCAAAATTTATGTACTATATTTATTGCTATTGGACGAGGTAGCGGTGGTTATAACTGGGGCGAGAAGCTTTTATGTATTAAGATAGAGTGGATATAGCTGGGTCCACTGCGGTAAATAATTTTTTTTCTTATAAATATTAATTTATATATAAAAATATATATATTATTTCACAACGCCTGAGCCACTATCCACATTCGTTTATTTTTCATAATATTAAAATCGACCACACAAAAAGCAAGTAACGGGTTTTGCCACATTATTTATGCACCGACACTCCAGGTGTCTTCATGCACTCCAAAACTTGAGGTAAATAAGTAGGGGTGCCGAGTGTAAGAAGATGAACATACCTGGTGTTCGGCCAATCACATATATATATATATATAAGCTGTGATGTAATATGTGTGGAGTCGTGTTAAATGAGTACTGAATTATTGATACTTCTCTCCTTCCTCAAGACTCTATCCTGATATAGTGTTAGGGAGTAGGTAGGATAGGTAATATAGGTGCAATCTAGAGGCTTTAGTATACCTGGCAGTAGTAATCTCAACTTGCTAGTGTAATAGCTCCACCACTTCGGGAGGTCCGAGTATTACTACTCAGCACCAATGTCTCATAATGTCACGATCGATCTCTCATGTATTAGGAGTGTATATATATTTACAGGACCTCATATAGGACCGTGGGGGAATCTAAATATGGCTTGGATTAATCATATAGTGGATATATCAGGTATATCTTACTACCCATCCTCCGTCATGAGAGTCTAGTCTAACCAATGCAACTCTCAAGGGTTACAGGCAGGGCAGACGACACCCATCTCGCCCATCTTGCTACTTCACCCAATACTTCTTCCGAATCAATAGAAGGCAATTTCGGAGAGGTTGGAAACAGGGATGATGATGGTGTTAAGCATATACGGTATATAGTAGGAGATGAGTTTTCCTTCCCGGGTATGTTCAACCTATCGGAGTTCTACGAGCAATCCTCCTGTGGTTTAATGTTACTCATATGTCACGCTACTCTATCTGCTCAGGGCAGGAGTGGTACGCAGGGTCCTATAGAGCGTGAGGGTGAACGTGAGCTGAGTAATGGAGGACCTCCACCGCGTATATATTACTGTGCCTTGTGTTCAGGTAGGAGCAAAAGCTCTCTCACGATGTGAGTACGCCCGGTATATATATATATATATAGTTACTGAGGCTGGGATAGCGTACGCAATGTAGCAGTCGATTTCTTGACTGAGCGTTCGGGATGATTCATTCTCTCTCAGGTGTCCTCACCTAATAAATCTCAGTGGAGGTTCACCAACGACAATAAGTACTATCTTTTATGTGCCGTGTGGGCGCCATACCACGACGGTGGATATTGCTCTTTCTACGAGGGTTGGGAAGACACGGAATATTTGGTTAGACGGAAGAGACTAGCGAGGAACGAGGCGGCGCATCGCGGTTCTTTTCCGTGACCGAAGGTGAGATGAGATGCGCAACCATAATCAGAAAGTTTAGCAAGTGGGCTGCTGAAGCGAACTAACACCAGCACTCCTCGTCACCGATAGTGGCACATCTTCCCTCTCGCGACTTTCGAAGGGATGACGCGCAAGCCGAGTTTGTTGAAGATTGTCGATGAATATTCATAAACACTCTCTCTCTCTAGCTCTCTCTCTCTGTGAGATTGTTTCGGGTCTCGATGATATAAAGGGCGGGAATTATTTGCGCTTGCTTTTTCTAAGCGGTGTTATGAAAGAGGTGGTGCAGAAACTTGTTAGTTGTGACGCCTCTCTCAGTGCTTTTCTAAGTCCTAAATTGAGCAGTCTCAATTTGTGTACTTCGCGCACAGAATCTTGTATTAGTGACGTATGACTGTTCTTCGTCTTTGTGAAGGAGGGAACAGTTTGTAAGTCGTACGGAAGAAGTGAAGAGTCTGTCGAGATGTGGGTGCTCGATTAATACTCATTCAATTTTTTCGATGGGACTAAAATAAGATTACAGAAATAATTGTCTATATGGTGTCAGAGGAAGTGACATAATAAACCTACTTTTAGTTACATTTACTTGAAGTTCATATTGCACAACTCTCCTCTGTGCATACGAGGTCAGCACGTTTTAAGTGCGATAAACCCTGTGCGCGCCTCGCTCGGGGACATATGGCAAGATTGCGGAGGTTGTGGTATGGCTCTGCAAA
Organism: Trachelipus rathkii; assembly: GCA_015478945.1. Taxonomy (NCBI): domain Eukaryota; kingdom Metazoa; phylum Arthropoda; class Malacostraca; order Isopoda; family Trachelipodidae; genus Trachelipus; species Trachelipus rathkii. The sequence goes on along the minus strand of JABUQX010015670.1, from coordinate 2,212 downwards.
TTAGAACGCTCGCCGTGAGTGTGCTGCCTTCTCAGACGGGGACATAGACCACTCTCGCATATCATCTCCAAGAGTAGCCGGTACGTTCGCTCATTACTCTCACCTTCCGCAGTGTAGTAATAGTGCGGACGGATGAGGACGCACGCTGTCAGACTGCTTAGGAACAAGGGAAGACGATTGTTGAGGCAACCGTGAGAGTGAATTAGAGTTCTCCCGTAGTGTATTCTAACCACATCGGAGGTGTTCACGAGTATACATAATTCTCAGTTAGTTAATTCATTGTCTCGTTCTCTCTATTCATGCGGTACTATATAGGTAAGGTGGTACGCAGGCCTAGAGCGTGGGGACTTGAGCTGGATAGTATATAATGTAGAGACCTCCACGTGAGCCTGTTCTGCTACTGTGTCATAGGAGGCAAAGCTCTCACGAGAGGAACGCCGGCTGGCGTGATCGCGTAGTAAACTAAGTTAGTGTTCTTTGGTTATAAGAGCTGTTGTGTACATTTACTCACTTTCCAGGGATACTAAAACTCAAGGTGACTAAGTTCACAGTAGTCAATTATTATTGTACCCGTGGCCCTCTTTCACTCTCTGATATAGTGCTCTTCTCTGAACGAGTGGGAAGCCGGATATATAATAGTTAACGTGAAGATAGTGGACTGAGGAACGAGTGCGCTGGTGTTCTCATATTCTCACTCGTGTATCACGGTGTTAAAAACTTCCAAATGCGGGTGATCAAATCGATTTTTTAATGATATATATATAGTAGGTGTTAGTAAGTTCCGTGAGAGGGTGCAGGTCCAAATAGTTGAATCGTAAACTTTTCAATATCACGTGTATATATTGGTCGATAAAATGAGCTGGAATTATTTCCTAGCTTATTTCAAGTGAAATAAGTAGAAGCTTTTGCTCGACTATGTACAAGTCTTGGACGATCTTTAGGCGTAGGTGATGTAGTAAGTTATTAATCTCGGAAGTGCAGCTTCCTGGGCCGCCTTTTTAGGCGGCTTATACTCGAGGATGAGAGTACACATGTCCTAGAGACAAACTTTTAACCCCTCGATACTTGTATAATAAGTAGATGATTTATTTTTAATGATGGTTTCCAAATCCTCTCTCTCGAAAAGCATTTTTTAAAAACATATAACCTCCTAAAAGAAAGGAAGGTGCTCTACGCAAATTGTATGTCTGCTCATACTTGAAACTCTTTCTTCTTTAGCATTCTTGCCAAATTGCTATTTCGGAGATCCCTGAATCAGATTTTCTCACTATATCTTAATTTGAATCAAGTAGCTATTTATCGAAAGAATTAAGAGTTTTTGGGAATTCCGAAGAATATAATTATGGACGAATGTATTGATTCGCTCCAAACAAGCAGAGATATAGTAAGTTTCAATACCCGATTAGTAGAAGTGGACAAACGTCTCTCATACTCAAACCGGTTCATTTTCGTTAAGCTAAGACTCCAAATGTTCGTTACATATGTAACTCCACTCTGCACACAGTTCTCTCTCTGCGGTCAGGAGTGCTTCTAACGCAGGGCCTAGAGCTTTGGGGTAACTGAATAGCGGTATGGTGAGGAGGACCTCCACCGCGTTATCATGCTTGTGATTTACTAGTATAGATGAGTAGGCATAAGCTCGATGAGAACGCCGGCTGGGGCGGTGAGGTACGTAATGTAATATGTCTTTGTAGAGCTTTGATTTATATAATATATAATATAAGGTTGTAACATATCCATTATATTCACGGACTAAACCAGGCTCAAGTTCACTGATGTCCATTTATTTATGTATCCCCGTGGACCTCTACACTCACTCAGTGATAATTGTCTATCTCTACTCGACGAGTGGGGAAAGCGAGTAGTAGTACACGGAGAGGAACTGCAGGAACGAGGTGCGTGTAATCTTCCGTTGCTAACTAAAAGTAGTAGATAAAAATCTTTCTCATAAATATTCTCTCTCTCAGATTTAATTTAAATATACCGTATATATATAAATTAATTATTATCTGAGGTTTCTTCAAATATTGAAATTTATTGGACTGTCTTCCAATATATATAATATATATATATATATATATATATATATATATATATATAATATAAGTGATGTCATCTACGGTAAGGGAGGGTGCTAAGCCGTTATATAGGTGTGTAATTCGAACTTATCCGTTAAGATTATTTGCGATCGAGAAAAATAAAGGCGGTGAAA
>JABUQX010015669.1:0-15000 GCA_015478945.1 Trachelipus rathkii | reverse complement strand
GAATCCAGTTTTCTTTGACGCCCCTTAGCAATTCATGAAATAATGAGGTCTTCCAAACAATTTATGTTATGTTAGACCAGAATGTTATGTTATTCAGAGAGACGTTAGAGCCGTCGAAGGAATAGGAAAGTTGGCGGAGGTGTCTTTGATGAGGGAGATGTAGGAGAAGGTTGAGTTTTTAAGATGTTTGAATTTACAAGGTTGCGGTGACCCACCGGGAAAAATCCCATCCAGATCGACAAGGATGGAATCGGAAAGCTGAAGACGAGGAGCAACTCTAGATGCAAAAGAAGAGGGAGCAGATTTGAAGTAAGTAGAAGAGTGGAGGGTTGAGTCATCGGATAAGAGTGAACAGAGTTGGAAGTACAGCTGAGGGGATCGGTGATGAAAAGTAGGAATAAAGTTGGAGATAGAACGGAACCCTGCGGAACACACAATTACAGGAAGGAGGAAGAGGTCGCTTCCATCAACGAGTGCTGATATAGAGCGATCTAAGAGAAAACTAGACATCAGTAAGCAAGAGAAGGAGGAACCAAAGGAAGGAGCTTAGAGGTCAGTAACGAGTGTCATACTAGGTCAACAAATGCTTTGGATATGTCAGCGCCACCACGCAAGTCTCTCCCATGGTCCCAAAGGGCAGAAGACCATAAATCAGTTGAGTAGGAAAAGTATCACCAGTTGACCTCGAGCGACGAAAGCCATACTGATGATTGAAGAAGGGATGAGGACTCCAGATGATCCAGGAATGAGAGTTAAGAAGAGTTTCAAAGATTTATAGATAGATACAAGTGAGAGCTATGGGCGATAGTTAGAAGGATCAGAGGGGGGAGGCGGCTACCTTTTTTTCGGATCGGTCTGGACATGTGCCGCTTCCAGCACTGAAGAAAAATCATTAGTATAAAGGCACAAAGAGTAGAGTTGAATGAGGAAAGGCACCAGGTCAGAAGCACACTCCCTCAAAGCACAAAGAGAAATGCCGTCCGAGCCACTAGCCTTCCTGCCGTTTATAGATCTTAGACTCCCATGTACGCAATTCATGTGTACTCACAGGTTAAAGACATGGGAAACCTGAGAGGGAAAGGAGAATGAGGAAGGATTGCCAGAATGGTTCAGGGTGTGAATTAGATGGAGAAAAGAAAGCCGAAGATATTAAACTTTTCAGAAGGAGAGTAGCAACAGAACCCGTCAGAGCAAATAAGGGGAGGAAAGGCAGATTACAAAAAGTTGTTAGAGATGTTTTTTTGGCAGGGGCCAGAAATTTTTATTCTGTAGCGAGAACCAAGCAGGTTATCGCACTTTCTTTTAGTGAAGGTGCGCTTAGCCTGTCGAATTAGATATCCCTGCCAACGATTCGAGCAGAATGAAAATTAGTAAGAGTAATAGGAGAATGAGAATTTTTCAATGGCCCAATATGCAATGTCTCTCTCATGTAATGGCGCTAGGGCAAGCTCCATCGAACCATGGATTTTGGGGGAGAAAAGATTTTAGTTGAAGATGGAATGAACCTGCTCATTCCCTCCCGGTGATTATGGCCCCCACCTTTTCAGCGGTGACCGGAGGCATCCCCTGAGTAAAAGCAGGATTCATTCCAAGAGTAGTTAGCCAAAAAACCAACGCAATTCCCCCCAATTAGCCCGATTAAAGTGCCAGAATTTACGTTTAGGGCATGGTGGGCTGCTTGAGAGAGAAAGTTGTATAATTAAGCAGCTACAAGAACTTGTTTGGTCAGAGTTACAATAGGAGGAGAAATGGTGTATTAAAAACGAGAAGGAGTAGTGGTAAAACATAAGTCAAGCGTATTCAGAATGGTTAGGACGATCTGGGAAATATGTGTAGGTCCTTAATTAGTTGCTCCAGCTCGTTGAGAATACTGAATGTTTTGGCCTCCTCCCCGCCTGCATCAGTGTGAGAGGAGCCCAAACACTCACTCAGTGGTACGTTGAAATCCCCTAAATAGAGATCTCAGCATTGGATGTTGGAAGAAGTAAACAGTCTCATGAGAAGTAGTAAGATAGTCAAAAAAAAAAATTGAAAATCTGTTCCATTAGGGAGCAGTAGCAAAAACACAAGATAATGATAGTAGTAGGGAGAAGAATTTTAGCCACAGAACATCGTAATTAGGAGATTCTCAAGATTCTCGAGACGTGTACAGGAGGTTTATGTTTATATAGCGCACAGACACCACCATGTTAGACGGAATTATAGAAAAAGTTTAATAGTTAGAGAATATTTAAGTTATTTGAAAAAGAAATCCCTGGCCAAGCTGGGTCTCAGACAATAATAAAATGTTGGGTTGAGATTTAGAGAGGTGATATTCCACAGAATCGTGGTTCTAGCACGCGGCCGCGAACGTTAGCAGAAATTCCCGAAGAAAACCTCCCCTTGCGCCCACCCCCACATCTACTTCGACCTGTCATTCGATCAGCCGCATCGCACAAACAAACGCACACAAGCTTTAATAGTTTAAAAATTTACACGTTTTACTCAATTCCACACCACACACCAACACACACACACACACACAACACACAAAACACCACAAGCGAGCGGATTGTGTACTAACAGTATAACAAAAACTAATGTTAGAAAAAAAAAAAAAAGTATTCCCAACGGTGATGGTAAACTTTGGATATTTAGTTAAAACCTAAAATAAACTTTACGTTTTCCAATGTCAATTAAAAGAAAAACACAAAACAAAAATTTTATAATTGTTTAATGAATGTTTAAAAATTTACACGTTTACTCAATCAACACACACACACACACACAAAGCAATCGTTGTACTACAGTATAACTAAAACTATTTTAGAAAAAAAAAAAAATATAATAAAATAAAAGATCACCCTAGAAAAGAAATTAAAGATCTGCTTAAAATCTAAAAATTAAACCTTTAACTCATTTAATATTAGTTAAAAAAAACTCATAAACTAAAATCCTATAATATGTTAAATAATGTTTTAAAGAATATAAAATCAAACTATAAAACTTAGCTTAAGATTCCAGATGGTAAAAGTTTCAATCAAAAAGTAAACATTAAAATCACGTGGCAAACAATTCAAAATAATTAAAACAAAAATGCCAAAATCGAAACAATGGAAATTTAAATTAAAACTTAAAAGAACTTTAAAAACTTTAAAAAAGTTAACATAAATTTATTTAAAAAAAAAAAAAAAAAGACACGAGAAGAACAAGTACACACGACTTCACACCACAAGCGACAACTATCAACTTATATTTTAATCTCTTATATATATTATATATATATATATATATATAATATATATATATTATATATATATATATATATATATATATATATATATATATATATATATAATAATTTATATTATATATATATATATTATTTCAAAATGGTTCCTAAGTGCGGTTTTTGAACCCTTACCCTTGAAATGGTACTCCAGAGTGTTACTCCGAGACCACGATTGGCTAAAGGAAACCCATCATTTTACCTCTGAAAGCTTAGCTTTCCCAAGAGGAGCGAAGGCGTGTTTTGGACACCTAACCTCCGAAGGGCCTCCCCGCCAACACTTCGGGTCAGGGGCAACACTGTGTAAATTTTTAACCGGACATTATTAGATATTCAAATATATTTGTGCAATAAAAGCAACAATTATTTGTATATATTTCAAATGGTCCTAAGTGGGGTTGAACCCTTACCCTTGAGATGGTATTACTCCAGAGTTTTACCTCGAGACCACGATTGGGTAAAAGGAAACCCATCATTTTCCCTCTGAAAGCTTAGCTTCCCAAGAGGAGCGAGGCGTGTCTTGGACACCTAACCTACGACGGGCCTCCCCGCCAACACTCGGGTTCAGGGGCAAGCACTGGTAATCTTTGAACCGGACATTATTAGATATTCAAAGATATTGTGCCAATAAAGCAACAATTATTTGTAATATTTCAAAGGCTCCTAAGTGGTTTGAACCCTTACCCTTGAGAAGGTACTCCAGAGTTTTACCTCGAGACCACGATTGGCTAAAAGGAAACCCATTATTTTTACCTCTGAAAGCTTTAGCTTTCCCAAGAGGAGCGAAGGCGTTTCTTGGACACTAACCTCCGACGGGCCTCCCGCCAACACTCGGGTCGGGGCAACACTGGGTAATTTTAACCGGACATTATTTGATATTCAAAGATATTTGTGCAATAAACGCAAAAATTATTTGTATATTTCAAATGGTTCCTAAGTGGGTTTGAACCTTACCCTTGAGATGGTACTCCAGAAGTGTTACCTCGAGACCACGATGGCTAAAAGGAAAACCCCTCATTTCCTCTGAAAGCTTAGCTTCCCAAGGGGAGCGAAGGCGTGTCTTGGACACCTAACTTCCGACGGGCCTCCGCCACACTCGGAAGTCAGGGGGCAACACTGGGTAATTTTAACCGGACATTAATAGATATTCAATATTTAGTGCAATAAACGCAACAATTATTTGTTTATTTCAAATGGTCCTAAGGTTTGAACCCTTACCCTTGAGATTGTACTCCAGAGTGTTACCTGAGACCACGATTGGCTAAAAAGGAAACCCATCATTTTACCTCAAAGCTTAGCTTTCCAAGAGGAGCGAAGGCGTGTCTTGGACACCTAACCTCCGACGGCCCTCCCCGCCAACACTCGGGTCAGGCAACGACTGTGGTAAATTTTTAAACCGGACATTATTAGATACTCAAAGATATTTGTGCAAAAAACGCAACAATTATTTGTATATTTCAAAGGGTCCTAAAGTGGATTTGAACCCTTACCTTGAGGAGTTGGTACTCCAGAGTGTTACCTCGAGACCCGTCGGGGTTAAAGGGGTCCAAGACACGCCTTCGCTCCTCTTGGAAAGCTAAGCTTTCAGAGGTAAAAAGATGGGTTTCCTTTTAGCCAAACGTGGTCTCGACAAAAGGTAACCACTCTGGAGTACCATCTCTAGAGGGTAAGGTTCAAACCCACTTAGGACCACTTGAAATATACAAATAATTGTTGCGTTTATATTGCCACAAATATCTATTGAATTAATCTAATTAATGTCCGGTTAAAAATTACCCAGCGTTGCCCTGACACGAGTGTTGGCGGGGAGGCCCGTCGGAGTTAGGTGTCCAAGACACGCCTTCGCTCTTCTTGGGAAGCTAAGCTTTCAGAGGTAAAATGATGGTTTTCCTTTTAGCCAATCGTGGTCTCGAATGTAACACTCTGGAGTACCATTTCAAGGGGTAAGGGATCAAACCCACTTAGGACCATTGAAAATATACAAATAATTGTTGCGTTTATTTTCAGAAAGATCTCTGAGTTTATGACTTAGGTATTTTATATATATATATACAACACTAAATATATATAAAATATATAATTATATTTAAAATACTATATATAAATATATATTATTATATATATATTATATATAATAATATATATCTTTCTAAAATTTTCATTCATTGATGCGAAATTCTTTTAAAAACTTGAAAAAGCCTTCCATATTAAGAAAATTGATTTTCGTTGCTTTATTAAACCTATTTAGTTTTTCATGTTGCAAACCTCATTTTAACTTAAATGCGCAAAAAATGTGGAACAAGACAATTTCAAAAAGAGGTAAAAAAAAATGTCTAAAAGATATATAAAAATTCACAAAAATTTTTCTCCAAAAATCGAAAAAAAAAATTCATTTCTAAAAATTCTCTTAAAACCTTATTCCAAACCAAAGTTAAAAATGTGAGTTTTCATTATCAATAAAACGAAATAAATTGAAATAAAAAAAAAGATAAAAAATGAAAAAGAATTTTAGAAAATTAAATATGATAAAATGAAAGATATATTTTTTAATTCTTGAAGATGTTAAAAAATGATTTATATTAATTAAAAGGGGAGACTTCATAACTAGACCCCCCCCCCCTACTTTTCTGAAACGCAAAATCAAAATTTTTCACATTTTTTTTTATTATCTAATTAGTTAGAAAAATTCTCCTGAACATCATGGTGTAAATATTTTTTAAAAAAATTTCTAAATGTTTTTTAGATACAGAAATTTATTTAGCTAGGTGTCGAACTAAAAATTTCAATTCCAGTCAAAATTGCAATTCCAGGGTTAGAGAAAAAAATGTTTATTTATAATTATAGAAAATCTCATTTTTTTTTTTCATATTCTCAACTTCTAGCTCATTCTTCGGATTTTAATCAGTCAAATATTTTTTTAACCGTAGATTTGGATTCCGGAGCCGGAGCCGGAGCCGGAGCCGGAGCCGGAGCCGGTTGGCCGGAGCCTGGGTATTTTTTTTTCATGAAATAAATTTTTTTAGATTGGTAAAAAATTTATTGGCAGAAGATGTACTAAACAATTTCAAATCAGTACAGAATCCTTAGTCGGATCCGGATCCGATCGCGAAGTCAGATTCGGAGTCGAAATCAGTCGGAGCTGGAAGCCGGAGCCGGAGCAGGGCGGAGTATGATTTTTTTTTAAGAATATTATTTTAGAAATCTGCTGAACAATTTTCAATAGTGCAGAAACCTTTTCGGATCCGGAGCTGAAGAAGAAGTTGGAGCTGGAGCCGAAGCCGGAGCCGGAGCCGGAGCCGGAGCCGGATCCTGGGTATGATTTTTTTCTAAAAATATGTTTTTAGGTGAAAAATTTATGCCAGAAGACGTACTGAACATTTTCAAATAGTACAGAAAACCTTAGTCAGATTCGGAGCCGAAGGTGAAGTCGGAAGGCCGGAGCCGGAGCCGTAGCCGGAAAACCGGAGCCTGGGTATGATTTTTTTACAAAAAAATATATTTTTTAGATGAAAAATTTAATTGCCAGAAACGTACTGAACAATTTTCAAATAGTGGAGAATCCTAGTCGGATCCGATCCGGAGTCGTCGGAGCCGGAAGTCCGAAGTGGGAGCGAAGTCATAGCCGGCTGCACGATAGTTTTGAGTTTTCTTTTTCGGAAAATAGTTTTTTTAGGGGGAAAATTCTTCTTGCCAGAAGGAAGTGCTGAACATTTTCAAATAGTGCAAAACCTCAGTTGGATCCGGATCCGGGCGGGGAGCCGGATTCGGAGCCGGATTCTTGGTATAAATTTTTTTTAAACAAAAAAAATTATTATTATTAGAAGAAAAAAAATTCGTTGCCAGAAGACGTGCTGAACAGGTTTCAATAGTGCAGATCCTTAGTCGGATGCCGGATCGTGAGTCGGAGCGGAGTCGAAGTCAGAGCCAGAGTCAGAGCTGTGCATAGTATAAATTTTTCAGAAGATATATTTTTAGATTGAAAAATTTATTAGCCAGAAGTCGTGCTAAACAATTTTCAAAAAGTGCAGAAACCTGTCAGATCCGGAGGCGAAGGTGAAGTCGGAGCCGGAAGCCGGAGCCGGAGCCGGAACCTGAGTATGAATTTTTTTAAAAAAATGCCAAAAGACGCACTGAACAATTTTCAAATAGTGCAAAACCTTAGTCAGGTTTGGATCCGGATCGGATCCGAATTCGGAGACGGATCCTGGTATATAAATTTTTTAAAGAAATAATTTTCCTAAGATGAAAAATTTGATGGCCAGCATAGACTTGGCTGAACAATTTTCAAATAGTGCAGAATCCTTATCGGATCCGGATTTGGAAGTCGGAGCCGGGAGCGGATTCAAGTCGGAGATGGAGTCGGAGCCAGAGTAATTTTTTTGCGAAAAATATTTTTTTTAGGTGAAAATTTTTATTGCATAAGAAGAGTGTGAACAATTTTCAAATGAGTTCCAGAACCTTAGTCGGATCCGGATCCGGAGCCGGAGCCGGATCCTGGGTATGGACTTTTTTTTTAAAAAAATATTTTTAGGTGAAACTTTAATTGCCCAGAAGTCCGTACCTGAACATATTTTCAAGTAGTCAGAACCTTTGTCAGGATCCGGAGCCGGAAAGTGAAAGTCGGAAAGCTGGAGTAGGACGCCGGAGCTGGGAAGTCAGAGCCGGAGCCTGAGTATGAAAATTTTTTTCAAAAAATATTTTTAGGTGAAAAAAAGATTAATGCCAGAAATACGTACTGAACAATTCAAATAGTGCAGAACCCTTAGTCGGGTCGGATCCGGAATCCAGATCCGGAGCCGGATCCTGTTTATAAATTTTTTCAAGAGATAATTTTCTTAGATGAGTAATTTATTCCAGAAGACTTGCTGAACAATTCTCAAATAGTACAGAATCTTAATCGGATCCGGATCGGAGCCGGAGCCGGAAAGCCGGAGCCGGAGTCGAAGTCGGAACCGCAGAGTATGATTTTTCGAAAAATATTTTTTTTGTGAAAAATTTATGATAGAAGAAGTGCTGAACATTTTCAAATAGTGCAGAACCTTAGTCAGATCCGAAGGCGAGAATCCGAACTCGGAGCCGGTGTCGGAGCCGGAGCCGGAGCCGGAGCCCGGAGCCGGAGGTAATTAATTTCTTTCAAAAAATATCTTTTTGGGCGAAAAATGTATTGCCAGAAGACGTTGTTGAACAATTTTCAATTTAGTAAAGAAAACCTTAGTCGGATCCGCAGCCGGATCCGGAGCCGGACCCGGAGCCGGGTCCTGGGTATGATTTTTTTTAAGAAATATTTTTTTAGGCGGAAAAAATTTTGTTGAAAAAAGATTGCTGAACTCCATTTTTCAAATAGTGAAGGACCTTTTGATGGATCCGGATTCAGGAGCAGGACCGGGCAGGATCGGAGCCGGATCTCTTGCTTATAAATATTTTTTCAAGAAAATATTTTTTTAGTTGAAAAACTGTGCATTGCCAGAAGACTTGCTGACTAAATTTTCAAATAGTTCAAAAAACCTTAGTCGGATCCGGATCCGAGCCGGAACGGAGGCCGGAGTTAGAGCCGGATTCTGTTTTATAATTTTCAAAAGAATAATTTTTTTGGTGAAAATTTATTGTCAGAAAGACGTTCTGAACAATGTTCAAATAGTGCAGAACCTTAGTCGGGTCCGGATCCGGAGTCGAAAACGGAGCCGGATTCTGGGTATAATTTTGCTCCTATAAATATTTTTTTTGGGTGAAAAGTTTATTGCCAGAAGGCGTCGTGCTAAACAATTTCAAATAGTGCAGAAACTAGTCGGATCCAGCGCCGGATCTGGAGCCGCACCGGCAGTATGAAACGGAAACCGGATTCTGGGCATAAATTTTTTCAAAAATTGCCAGGAAATACTGCCCACAATTCTCAAACATTGCAGAAACTATAGTCGGAGTTGGGGAGCCGGAGCCGGAGCGGAGAAAATAATAATTATTTTTCTTTTGGGTTGAAAGAAAATATCAAAAGGTCTTTTAAGAAGGCTACTGTAAAAAAGAATATATAATTATATATATATATATAATATAATAATTTATATATATATATATATATATATAGATATATATATAATATATATATATAATATATATATATATATAAATTAATAATATAATATATATATATATATATAGTTACCGGTATATATTATATATATTATATGAGATATATATATATATATTATATATTATATATAAATATATTATATATATATATATATATATATATATATTATATAAAATATAATAATATATAATATATATATATTATATATGATATATATATATGGATTGGGTTATGAAAGAATCAGAGGTGGGTGAGGTAGCAAGAGATGGTGTTAGATAAAATGAGAGAATGAAAGAGAACTGGAGGGTTGCCCCATCCTATTTATATGCGGTGATTTAGTTTAGTGTGGCGAATCTGAAATTAAGCTTTGAGGTCATTAGTAGAGAGAGAACTTGACAGGTGTGTAAAAAGAGGGTTTGAAAGTAAACGTTTAGGTTGTGAGTGAGGACAGTTTTTGAGTGAGGATAGTTCTCTGTGTAAAGTTATGTTAGATGGTGAACAGCTGGACACAAATGTCGAGTTAATAGTTAGGATATTATGGTTGAATGAAAAGGGAACGGGATGATTGCAGAAGCTGTAGTATGAAAGTTGGTGAATGGAAGGAAGGGATGGCTGCGTCTGCAATTAAAAGTCCTAGGGATGAAGGGAATAAGATCTTGAGTGTGCAGGGCTCTCTACATGACGGTAAGCTGATTGACCTGTGCTAATGTATAGTAGTGAGACTTAGGTCTGGAATAAGAGGTATACAGATATAAAGTATGGATATAGAACTTCTGCTGGGGCTACACGACATTTTGATGGGTTGTTTTCCTGGGTTACAGGAGCAACCAACCAAAAGTCAAGCCCACGCCGACATGGGCACAAGATGCTTTTTGTTTGCTATGAAATTTGCAATAATAAGACGAGGAAAAATTTCACTCGTACGTCAGGACTTCGAACCATCGACAAACAGGAGTCGCCGTTGACAATGTACAGGAGGCATACATTAGGTCGATCTGTCACTCCCAGAAACAAGAAAAGTATCTCGGAACAGTTTTACAAGTCTCTTGCATCGATATCACTGCTTTAAAACGGTACTTATTTAAATCCATAGAGGGGTGCTTTACCCCCTATTGGGGCTACACAGCATTCTGCTAGTTTGCTCCCGTGTTACAGGAGCAACCAACCAAAGTCAGGCCACGCCGACATGGAAACATCATTCTTGTTGCGATAAATTTGCAATTATAAGACGAAGAAAAATTTTCACTCGCGCCAGGACTTCGAACCATCGACAACAGCGTTCGCTGGATAGACCCGAAGTTACAATGAGCTGAAAACACCACTAGTCCAGATCTTGACACACCAGAAAAAAGGTATTTCAGTTACAGTTCTTTAAGTTTCCTGCTTCGATTTCACTGCTTTGAAAACTCGATACTTATTTAACATCCACAGAGTTATGGTTTAACCCCTGCTGCAGAGCTACCGGCATTCTCTTTCAGGGGTGCCATGGAACAGACCAGCCGACCAGGTCAAGGAAACGCCAAGCATGCACACAACATGCTTCTTGTACGACAAATTTGCAATAAGACGAAAAAAAAATTCGCTCGCGCCAGGATTCGAACTATCGACAACAGCGTCGCCGTTAGACAATATACAGGAGCTCTACCACTAGTCGATCCGCCTCCCTTGAAAAAGACGCATCTTGGAAGTTTTCAAATCTCCTGCTTCCATATCACTGCTTTGAAACTCGACACAACTTAAATTCACGAAGCGGTGATTGGAATCTCTGCTGGGGATACACGGCAGCATTCTGCTTGGGTGTCCTGGGTTACAGGAGCAACGCGACCAACAGTCAACAGAACCGCCGACATTGCGCACCATAGGCTTGTATGCGACAAAATTTGGCAATAATAAGACGAAAAAAATTTCCACTCGCGCCAGGACTCAAACCATCGACAACAGCGTCGCCGTTAGACAATGTACAGGAGGCTCTTCCACTAGTCCGATGCGCCTCCTCAAAAAAAAGAAGGCAACTCGGAAGATTTCAAATCTCCTGCTTCGATATCACTGCTTTGAAGCTCGCTACATATTTAAAATCCACACTGAAGGGTGGGTGGAACCCCTCTGGGCTACACGGGCATTTTCAAGGGGCTGTTCATGGTGTTACCAGGAGCCAAACCGACGCAAAGTCAAGGAACGCAGACATGACAGCACAATATGCTTTGTTGGACCAAATTTGCAATACATAAGACGAAAAAAAATTTCACTTCGCGCCAGGACTCGAAACCATCGACAACTGCGTTCAGGTATAGACAATGTAAGGAGTCTCTACCACTAGTCGATGCCGCTCCCAAAAAAGAAGGCAAACTCGGAAGATTTCAAAAATCTCCATGCTTGCGATATCATGCTTTGATAGCTCGCTACATATTGTAAATCACAGAAGGGTGTTGGGAACCTCCTGCTGGGGGCTACACGGATTTTCAGGGGTGCTCATGGCGTTACAGGAAGCAAGCGACCAAGTCAAGGATCGCCGACAATTGCGCACCCAAACATGCTCGTTGCGGAAAGTTATAGCAATAATAAGACGAAAAAATTCACTCGCGCAGACACGAACCATCGAAAAAGAGCGTCGCCGTTAACCAATGTACAGAGAGGCATTTACTCTAGTCGATCCGCCTCTCCAAAAAAAAGACATCTCGGAACAGTTTTTCAAGTCACCTGCTTCGAACGATTCACATGCTTGGAAACTATACTATATTTAAATCAAAGAAGGTTTGACTTGGAAACACTAAAACTATATATATATTATAGATATATAGTATAATATATATATATATATAATATATATATATAATATATATATATATATAATATATATATAATATATATATATATATATATATATATATATATATATATAATATTATTATAATTATATATATGATATTAATATCATATATATATATATATATATATAATATGTGATATAAGTACTTTCCCTATATATATAATATAATATAGTATTTTATAGAGGTATATATCTATATATATATATATATCTATATCGCTATAAATATATATATATATTATATATATATACTATATATATATATATAATATATATAATTATATTATTATGAGAATAAAGTCTTTTTGTTTTTTTTGGCGTGTTCTTAGAAATAAAAAAAAATAGACCTATGTATATGTCCTATTTCTAAGCAATTTCATTTTTTCAATAAAAAAGAAATAGAAAATTCATCATTAAAAAAATTTTTTTTCTTCAAATTTAGTAACAAAGCTCACATATAAACGTGTAAACAAAATGACGTTTATATTAAATGTTTTGGTAGACGTAAGGTGGTGTCAGCCTATGACGGGACAGATTCTCTTTTCAAAAAATTTTGAAAGTACTTTTCAGAGATTGCTAAAAAAAAAAAAAAATTTTTTTAAAAAAAAACACAACTCATATCTCAACAAATAAAAAAAATAGACAGAAGTGTTCAATAGACATAACCACTTTAAGTGTAGACCACACTAAAAATGGAAGTGATATAAATTTTATGTCGGTCAAGACATAAATAATATAGAAACCATACTAAATCATTTATTAAAAATAAAAGCGATTTAAAACCTATTAAGTTTGCTCTATTGTAGAAAATTCATAAATAATAAATATAATAACTTATGCTCATACATTGCCTTATAACTGTAATCAAACAACGCTATAGACACGTCACTTTCTTTTTTTTTTTTTTTTTTCATTAGCTTCATCAATCGATCTGCAATAGAATATGTCGATCACAAATACTCTTATAACTTATAAATCGGTATTGGAATTAGATATGAAGCTTTTTGATTATAGACATAACTAACCCCTTATTGAATGATGAAAGATGTGTTTAGACATCTTGGATAGTGTGAAAAAAAGTTTAGTATTGGAAATTAAAGAATAGAGAAGAACGCTCAGATGTATTATGTATTATGCATTCTACATGCTACAAAGAACCAAACAAATTAATATTGCGTGACAAGACAACAGCGACGTAAACATAAATACTATATACTGCTTTAAAAAAGGGAAAGTCGAGGAAAAAAAAAAACATAACTTGGTACTATCGAAGTATCCTATATATCGATAACTAGATATTTTTATTGATATCTAAATATATTATTCTCTATTATTTTTTCATAACCTCAAATATAAGATATATAAGTATCGGCTAAGTATCGGCCATTTTAATAACCGATAACCTTATAGTATACCGATACTCATCAAAAATGGTATATACCTAGATATAATAATCAACTACTATATATATAATATATATAGTATATATATATATCTAATTAATATATAGTATATATATTATATATAATAATATAGATTACGTATAACCTATGATTTTAATCTCTAGTAAATCTCAACCTAATATAATATATACTATAATATATATATATATATATATTATATATATATATATATTATATTATATATATATATATATATTATATATATATATATAAACTAATTAATATATATATAATAATTATATATATTAATATATTATATATTATATATTATATACTATATATTATTATATACTAAGATATATATATATATATATATTATATATTATATATATATATGAACATATTATATATTAATATATATAGTATATATATATAATATATATATCTTATATAATTATATATAATATATATAATATAATATATATATATTATATATAATATTATCATTAATATATATATATAATATATATATATATATATTATATATATATAATATTAATATTATTATATATTATATATTAAATTAATATATATTATATAATAATTATATATTTAATTATTATATAAATTATTAATTATAAATGTATATATATATATATTTAATTAATATATATATATATATATATAATACTATATATATATATAATAGTATATTATAATATATATATATATATTAATAATTATATATATTATTAATAAATGTATTATTAAAACAAAGGTGTAGTATATAATAATACAGGTGCTGTATTTGTGTGATATATATTATATAAATATATATATATTATATATATATATATATATATATATATATATATATAATATATTATTATAGTATATATATATATATATATATATAGTAGGTATGTCATATAGATAAGAACATAAAATGAGAATTCAGGTATGAGATTAAAAGTGTGATAAATTGATATATTACTGTAAGGGGAGTACATAGGGTTTTATAGGATGGTAGATATAATTAATTACATTCTTTAAAACACAAGATATTCTCCATAAGTATATATTATTTATACTAGAGTTACGGTAGGTAGGTAGAGATGGGATACTCGAAGTGAAAGTATTATGATGAATTATTGTAGTGTGAGTAAAGGATAATCGTTGGAATAGAAGTATAGTCTGTAGGATGTTAGAAATCAGTGTAAGCGTAGTTTCAGCGAATGCGTATTATATATAATTCAGCATCATTTATGTTATTGTTACTATAGTTAAAATTAAGTTAGATGGGGGACTTGGTATGGAATAGATAAGGTATATATGAGAAAGGTAAAGTGGGTCATTAAAATATATTAGATAGAAGAAGGTTTAGTGAACAATAGATATATATATAATATATTAGATA
>JABUQX010015668.1:0-15000 GCA_015478945.1 Trachelipus rathkii | reverse complement strand
TGTTGTAACATTACTCATTGTTAATTAAAAACTCTGATATTATTCATAATATAAAGTAAGGAATTATTTGTGTTGGTATGTAATAATTAATCAACATAGTGGGTTTGTTCAAGATTATGATTATTTAATAAATTAATATTTTAATAAATTATCATAAAGTATATATATATAAATTACTTAGAGCAAGATATCTCAAATATTTATATATAAAGGTTTCTAAGATATAATACTTTTAATATGTTTAATGAGTGTATAGGAGAATTTGGTACCTTTATTATCATACACTTTTAACAAACGTAGTATATTTAACATTGTATTATATTTTATACTATATTATGATTTTGCGTACGATATTTATTATATTATAATACTATATGATGAATATATATTAATTAATTGACAATGGATCGGTATGTATTATAAAAAAGAATTTGTTTTCTAAATTTTATATATATATATATAGATATATATAGTTGAATAGAGGTAAATAGGCACTATATTATTATTAGGGTATACTCTATGCTCAATAATTACTTGTATTATAAAGGGTTAATAGAGTATATATAATTAAACAGTTTAATGAACTTGTATTAGCATGATAGTTATATATATATAATAATATAGAGCCGATATATGGTAGAGTAATATTAGGGGTATAGATATTGAGAACATATAATCATATATATATACGAGGATATATATATATGTATATATTTATATAGATAGATATAGAATAGAGAGTAGATATATATTAGTTTAGGTGACTATAGGGATACATATACTATACTATGGAAATAATAGGAGGTTACGGAACTAGAGGGATAGTAATTGGTACTAGTGAATGAAAATAGAATATGAAAGAGACTATTATAGAAGGTAGTATTATAGAGAGAGAGCATTATTATATATGATTATTATGTAGATTGAGAGATGATGAGGAGATGACTGAGAGAGATTGAGACGTAGATGAGAGATGAGATGCTGAAGTAATTAGTAGAGACGTAGTAGTAATCGTATAAGATATAGCAGTATAATATCATAGATCACGATAGTTTAACTATGATAGTCTATGTATAAGCGATTTGAAAGAGGAACATAAGGTAGTAGAAGGGAGAAATCGCATATGTAAGTGTTTTCACAACATTTAGCCTGCAAGAAGAAATTGATATATAATTATTAATTTTATATATTAGAGAGTTATAGTAATATATATAACGGAATTGCAAGTATAGAAATTTTATAATAATATCAGTAGCTGATCAATTCTGTTATCATAATTGAGTTGGGAATGAGACATGACAACGGCAATCGCACCGCTATTTGCGGAACATCCAGCATAAAGTTGTTTGATGTTGAAAAATCTCTATAACATACTTGTACATCCGCTAATCCTCGCTACTAGTAACTGGCTATCTCGCAATCGCATGCCATCCGGACAACATCGCTCTATTTGAAAGATGAAGAGATGTGATGAGAAAGTTGTTTTCCTACATATTGTGACCAGTATTGTATATAAAAAATATTAGTTTGTCCTCATGATATTATCAATGGAGTGATAGATAAGTTTAGATTCTAGAATTATTCAGACTTTATGTAGAAATGTATTAGAAATGATGTTTTATATCTAACGTAAGTAGATATAAATATCTTATATATATATATATATTAAATATATTATATTATTATATATATATATAATTATATTATATATATATATTATATAGGAAAATGTTATGATATAATATATATATATTATATATAATAATATATATATATATATATATATTATTATATATATATATAGATAAATATTATATTATATAAATAGCTATATATATTATTATACGTTATTATATAGTGATATAACGGATATATAATAGACTAGCTTAGGACTTACAGTAGACTATATTGTATTATATATATAGTATATTTAGTATACAATATTCCCGACAGTATGGATTCATGAGTAGCATATGATTTAAAAATCTTCTGAGTAATTAGTTATCTTTATGATTAACTATTATGATATTTCATGTAGGATGATTATGAGGATGAAGGGATGAGTTAATATATTAAGGTATTATATACGTATATTGATTATAGTACACATAAAAAAAATAAATAATAAATTAATATTATATAAGAATATAATATTAAATATTATTAACTATTATTTTATAAATATCCATGTATAATTTTAGGGGAATAATGATTAGTTACAGGGAAACGACCAATTATAAAGAGAGTAGGATTTTATATTATTAAATAAGGTATAATCTTAAAAGGATTAAGATGAAAGTAAGAGGGTATACCATCTAGGAGTAACTGAACCCTGGAAGTATATATAGATTTAATAATATATCTTATTTTACAATTTATCTTTGTATAAAGGAAAATACTTCAGAAAAAAGTTGGAATTAATAATGATAATTTATAAATTAGGATATGAAGAGAGACGATTATAGATATAGATATATATTTTAATGACTTGATAGAAAAGAAGCGTAGTAGATATAAGGTATTGATAGAAGGAGGATGGGAAAATGTATTAAGAGTGCATGTGACGCCGTTAGAAGGTTAGAAGCGAAGACATTAGATGAGAGTAATTACAGATAAATAATAAGAATCATTAAAAATGCTAAGTCAGTTTAAATTATTTAATTGAAATGAGATAGGAATGGGAGGTGACTGTGGTTGGAAGTTAAATTCTGGAAATAGATTTATCTCTAATTAATATTATCAAAGAAATGGCAAGAAAAACGACTTACAAAAATTGCGTTTAGTAGATGATAATACAGCTATATAATATAACTCCTCTTTGAACCACCCCACTTTTACTAATTATCCAATACTTTATATACTTAAATAATTAGAGTATTTAATTGGAGCTCCCATATATTTACCCACCCTAATAATATAGTTTATATATTTATATACACTAATAATATGTGTTTTAATAATATTATTTTGGATTTTTTGTAGAACTATGGATCAATTATTATATATATATATATTTAATGTTAATAATAGTTAATATATAATAATATATATTTATAATATATTAATTTATATATTATATAATTTATATATATATTATATATATATTATATATTAAATATATTTATATATATTTATTCAGTTATATAAATATATATAAGCACTCTTAGATGAACATATGAATGGGCTCATTAGGTGTTTTCGGTAGGTTACATAGAAGTTTACATCAGTGTTACTTAGTTTTTCTGAAGCAATTAATTTGTCAGAGACTTTTTGGAAGCATCACTTGATCGTTTCACTAAATGGACCTTGTTATTTAGAATGAATGATGAACCAAGTAAGATTTCTTATACCCTTATGATGATTATATTATGCATGTGCGTATCTTTTCATAATATACATCTCGTCTTTATATTTTCATACAGAGTGATTAAAAGTAGTAAAGATTAAAAGAAGGTACATGGTTGAGTGAGAGAGCATTGTTAAAGGTATTACGTAATTTAGTTTATTATAGGTAGAACTAAGATTGGATTGAATAATGTATGACTTGTCCTACAACCTTATTGAGACGGATATACGTGTATATATCCTCTCTGATATATGTGAAGTATGTTCAGCGATGAGTAGAGCATCTGTGACCATATTGTAAGCTACAGGAATGCTAAAATACCTGAGAAGACGGTATAGAGGATATAAGGATCTCTTAGGAGTTAGTGAGTGGGATGTACGCGAGGGAGTTAGTAGTACCAGATGTTGAAAGTAGGCAAGAGGAATTATTGTGTATTGGTAGGAATAGCGGGTGTCAAAGTGTAGAGTGGATAGGAGCAGTCTTCCGAAAGATAATAATAGGATATGAGTATAAACGCTTAAGTGTAGCCTACTCATTTGCGATCAAGTATCGAATGTAGTCGTCTCTGTTATGGAGATACCTCCGGAAGGGGTACATCTATACGGTAGTGTGCGGGGAATGTGTCGCTCTTCGAAACAGTCATCTGATATTTGTTGTCAGTGATACGTCACGAATAACATTAGAGAGCCCTTCGCGTTGAATGCTGTCAGTGTTTCTCGATAAGGATTGCACTCGACAACGCGCGTGGTGAGAGTGAGTAGGAGGGGATGGGGGGATAAGAAGTGCCTAAGTGTCACAGTATTAGTTTTATTGGTAAGATAAGGGTATAGAGAGTAGGTAAGAAGTGAAGAATTATTAGTGCGAACGTGTGTGTTGGCACGTGGCATGTATGAGAGAGGGGTAACTCGAGACCTTACCGTATTGTGTACGCTTCTATCCGACGAGTATAGATGTGTACCCGAGACATGATGATCATGGGATTTGAGTAAGCGTGGGAACTCTCGTTATGTAATAGTGAAAGTAGTGAGGTGTAATTAGTTCTCTCTTTAGACATAATGCTCCAATCATACACGTGTGGGAGTAAACGGTGTGACTGAATAGCCATTAATAATAGAGTGAGCTGAGGCCGATGCGCTAGATTAGTGAAGTGACAGATGAGTATACCCTATAAGTAGAGTTGTGGTCGTAACAGTGTGGGGGGGTGAGAGGGTGAGAGTGGTACGCGCCGGATAAGGGGTGAGGAAATGAGCGTCCTCATAGAACTTGTGCTGAGTTTATTCTGAAAGGTTGAATAGAAGATTAATTCGAGGTATTAAATTTCCTAGGATTTCAAAAGAAAAATGAAATTCTCTATGACTGGGTGTATTTCAAGTTAGAACATTTATAACACTATATTTGCGTTGCTGATCAATTAGAGACGAGAGTTATAATGATTATAATTTGGCATAGACGGATATATCTGAAAGGTCAGAGCAATAGGGAGAGAGAATAATGTTGAATTACGATGCACGGATGGCGGGTCCGCATATGCGTCGAAGATTGATGTTGCGTTTATACCATGGACAATAATACCGTGTTGCTTACGTTTCTGTAAGACGATTATATAGACTGTCTTCTTCTGTGTTCAGGCCTATTATAGGAAAAGTGATACAAAAAAATTAATCCGAGTGATTTTGGCGCGTATATTACTGCAAGTAGAAGAATATCTGTTACGAAGCCCCGTGCGAACCATAGTTTCCTGGCTGTCTCTCCAGAAGCATATAGAAATAAATCATCTCCTGACTCAGTATGAAGACTCGCTTCAGTGTGAGGAGGACAGTCGACGCTCTAAATAAGACAATAAATGACTATGGGCCAGAATTTCGAATTAGATGGAACACCTAGAATAGTAACACGATAAGGCCACCAATTGTGATGGGAGTAGGAGTAGAGTCGATGTCTACTCCTAGTGAGTCTGGAGGAGCCTCTCTCACATGCGGTAAATGGAAGGCAGCCACTGGTAGATGATTATCATGTTGTAGTGGGATATGATTTGAATGACGGTGACAGCCCATTAATAAGAACTAATACACCTGCCAGGATTTAAGAAGGGAGAATATATTATATTTTCCATTAAAATAAAATTGAGTTATTACAGTTATATATAGTAATAAAGTTATAATGCGTTTCGAAGAGGAGAAATAACCAGGATTAGTAAAACCGGTAGGAATGGATTAAGGAAAAATGACTATATAATTCTGGCCCGCTATAACTTTGATAGAGCCTATGGCAGTAATATTACTATTATTATATACTGTTACCTATATTTATTACCTATTATTACTGTTCAACATATAATACTTTTATATAAAAGTGCCATCTTATTAATTTTCACTGGATGGCCGATTTAGGGTAACTAGACGATTAATTCTGAATAAATCTATACAGTTTGATCGGAGTGAGAGTGGTTATAAATCGGCTGTAATCTATACGTTCATAAGATTAGGTTATTATTTTGACGATATTAATCATATAAATGAGACTCTAAATAGCGTGAAGAAGTACTATGAATATGATTCGTTAAGAGAGAGATATATTTAGCGTGTACGCGATCATTCGACGCCGAGAGATTCTGTATGACAGACATTGGTAGTAGCGTTCACGTACTTGTGCTGTCTTGAGTGCGAATAGGGAGAGCAAATTGATTGCTGTTGTTGCGACGCAAGCAAAGTAATATGAAGAAACAGGAGTATATTGTATGTTATAAATTTGTGGAAGAAAACAGAATTATAATATTTATATACGATAGTATAGATCGAGCGATTGAGTAGAGGTGAAGCGAGGCTGAGAGGTAAGGAGATAGTTGATATAGTGAGGTAGACTAGGCTAAGATAGAGATTAAATAATGTGGATAGACTATTTTAATATCTAGAAGCACTTTGGAATGAGAATGGAGTAATAGTGTACAAAAGGACAATTAATGACAGGATTTAGAAGAGCTCTATATAGTATATATCCCATCTTGAATGAAATATTATATGAACAAGAGGTGTGATAAGTGTATAAAGCAATATACGCATGGATATTGTGATCGCTCGATTACTGTTATGTAGCTGTGGTGGAGATCATGGATACATGACAGAGGAGAGGGTAGTGTGCATATGTATTAGAGTTCATAAACATCGGAAAAGCATGTTATTGAATTATGCTGACTAAGTGATTGAAATACGATGAAAGTGACAGAGGAGAAACGGAGACAGTGAGGAGGAGAGCGTGGGTGTGACCCATGATGGATAAAGTGGAGCAGCGACGAAGATTGGGTGCGGGAACACTCATGTGAAGAGATTTGAGGAGAGAGAATTTTACCCAGCAAAGGGTGGAATAGTGAGAACCGGAGTGGATGTGTAGACGATAGGGTAATACTCAGCTAGAAGATACGGGCAGAGGACCTAGTATAGAGGATATTCATATTAGGAACTAACCTATAATTAGTTCAGCCATATGGAGCGTATATTGATGACTATATAGGCGTGGTGCGATCGTTAATCGGACTTATATAAGGGTATATTAGAATCAATAGCAGGCAAAGCTGAGGCTGGCCTCACTGATACAGGCTCTTTTTCTTTCTTGGTGAGATGGAAGATATTACATGATTGGAAAAATACATAATTTCCTTTAAAGATATTTACATTCATATACGTAAATATATATATATTATTTAACGTACATATAATATAATAATATATATCTATATATATATATATAAGTTATTATTATTATTCTCATATCTGATATATATATATAAGATTAATATATATATAATGATAAATATTTATATATATATTAATATATATATGGTAGGCTGCTACTCTATAATGTCTTTTTATGGGGGATTGTCAGGGTAGTCACTGTAAGTCCAATGGCCTCATCCTCTAGTGATTTTACATAATATATATACCATAGAATAATAGATTTATACTACTACATAATTAAATATTAAATTTTGATAGCATTCACATATTAGTGAGATTAAATATTCTATATAGTCTAGATTATAATATTATTTAATTAAATAGATAATTAAGCTAAGGGCTAAGGAGTATTATATATATATTATATACTAATTATAATATGAAATTATTTAATATATGTAGAATTATTATATAATAATAGTTCTTATAATTTAATTACTCGCATAAATAAGACACTAAATTATCTCACGCATAATCCGCATCACTCATAATACATACTTAATCCGCTATCTCGACTATCCGGGTTCATCCTTCATCAATTCTCTTTAAGTATAATTTTTACTCGACATCTCACTCGCATAATCATATTCAAATATTTTGTAGATCCTCTATGATGAACGAAAGTCGCATCACATATCTTATATTCACGAAACTTGTGATAGATCACTGATATGATGGCTTGAGAAATGTATATGGGATGAGTGGCGCCATTGCTTAGAATCATCCTATCCACCTATTGGCCAGCTTATATTGCACACGCTATAGTGAGTTAAACTCTCCTATCAGTGTCTAATTCTCATTTTTGTTTTGTCCCCCAATTACGGTCGGACTAGAGTTTTGAAAATTATTTCATGAAGTATTGTATATATGATTTTTTTTTGTACCATTGACCTTTAACTAGACCGTTGATACAGTATTGTTACTAAATTATTAGCTTGTTATTGAATTTGATTCTATATTTATACTATATATCAGCATGATATCTATGCTTTCTTACTGCAATAGTGCCGATTCTGACAAGAGCATAATGGTTTATTTGTATAAAAATATGGCAAATAGTCTTGAGGAAAATAGGCGTGGAAAGCTAGGTAACTACTTGTGTGCTGAGTAGCCTCAGGGTGATCTAGACTAGATGTGGAACGTATGCCTGTTAATAATAATTTAGTATATATATTGGTGATCAATATAGTATACTATGCTAAATAAATATTGGATAAATGAAATAGAGAAATTTATTTGGAATGGCCTTATTAAGTTTTATAATAGTTATATACATCCTATGGTGATATTTTGAAACTCAAACTATGTATACACTCCAATATTAGTGTCTATTATAGTATATCTATCTTATGTATGTTTGTACTTACATATTTTCTTTTGAGTATAGATATAGTATATGTATCCAGAGAGTGAAAATGTCCTGGTATATTCATTTGTCCATCATCCTTCTCCAAATTTCCCCTTTCAATATTTAATAAGATTATAAAGTTTGACTTATTAACAAAACCGTACAAACCGACCCTCTAACTTATATATGCCATTTATAAAGGGGTGAGCTAAATGAGGGCGTACAATACTCCTATTATTTCCTCTTATGTAATAGCTTAGCATCTGCACAATTTATATGGCTAGCGTGATACTATCTAATTAAATTACTCGAAAAGAAGGATTTTTCGTTATTTTGATAGTCATGCTGTCGTGTAGTAACTTTATTTAAGATCATTTATTTCTATTAAAAGCAAATATTGTGCTCGTTTTATAAACCTATATTTAGAAGATATATCATATAGAACTATAATCAATTCATTGATTGCTTATACAAGTCTATCCATATATCAATCGTCATCGATTCCATATAAGTGCAGGTGCGTTTACAGCAAGAAATTTTCGTGACTTTTCCTTTCCTAGACTCATTTTAAATCATGAAAAGGGTTTAAAAAAAGGAAATACAAGTCATTCTAACCTAGTCATCAAACTCGCAGCAGCATTCAAACTACTTCATAGTAGTCTCTCCTATTTATTTATTGGTGGTTATAAATGTCAAGTCTTGCACCGATTTTGTGGGTTATCGGATTGGTATAAGCATATTTTGCAGAATGTGTACAATATTTATAATGCGTATATTTAGATATATATATCAATATATAGATTAACGTAATATTGTTAGTGTATGTAGTATTGTGAGTTATTTATATGTCTATACTGCATTTAAAAATTAGGTAATTAAAACTTACTTATATTTTATTTAATCACTAGGTTGTTTTATTATTTATTATTTATATTTGTGATTGTGACGAAAATATTTACCTTTAATAATGATAACTCTCCTGAGTTGCTTTGCCTCTAAATAATCCCTTAATATAAATTGTACAAACACATGAGGACTGTGGTCATAATGCTCGACTCACTAGACATTACGAGATACAGAATCCAACACGTCCGGATATTTCCCGATTTGTCATCTCTACATGAATTTCAAGAGTAAAGCTGGAGCTCAATAAGAGATTATAGGCTAGTGTCGCGAGCTGACAAAATTTAAACTCCCCAGGTATCTTTCATCCTGCCATAACAAAAGAAAAAACCGGTTTACTTGAACCCGGAGAACCGGCTTCCATGCAGCTAACCACTATGCGGGTACAATAACAGAAGATTAAAAATGATATAACAAAACACAAAAACAAACATAGTCTTAATATCATGTAGAAGAACAGCACTCTCAATAAATGGCTCTCATAATCTCAATATACTCTAGATTCATAATGATAGAGTAAACATATGACATTTAGTATTTCTTTATATGTAGACACGTACGATTTTATGTACAGCAAATAGCGATATATCTGGTGTAATGAGACATTTTCAATTCGATTTGTGGACTTACTAATAAAGAAAGAAAATTACTGTAGTCTTATTAAAAGAAGGCACAATGGGATAAATTATCAGTTGTATTTCAACTCGTATATGTAATATTGCGTCGTCTCTCTTATCGCTCTTAATCTTTACTCTCTCTCTATTAAAAGTTAAATCTATATCCTATCACTTCAGACATAGGTTCTAATAAACTAGGATATATTCGTATAATCATACATTACACATTCTTTGTCGGCGTGATGAAGCGTAAAATTATTATGTATCTTATTTATGCGTGGTATTTGATATTATGGTGTGCTTGCCACCATTGATATTGGCAAGAAAATGGTAGTAGATTACTCATGACTATTTAATTAAAAAGAGATCTAAGTATCCCTTAAAGCTCCAATTATTATATTATCTATAATTGTTGTTAATAATATCGTTTCATTTAATATTTATATGAACTATATCTAATAATGTATACTGTTCCGTAGTAAATGTCTCGTAAATACTAAATTATTGAGTCTAGTAATAGTTAAAATTATATTTATATTTATAAATAATTTTTCTAAGTAGAAAAGGTAAATGATCTCGTCAATGAATATTTAGGTAGTAGACCTATAAATTAACTATTATGTTATATGCGAACCGAATGGTCTGCCAATGTACCAAATCAGCTTATAGTGAGTGATAGTATAGCTTAGATAGAATACGCAATATTTTAGAAGCTTATTTTAAAGTTATTAATAATTAATTGCCCTTTTGTAAATACTGCTCTTCTGAATGCGCTATGATAGATACCTCGTCGAGCCAATGAACGAAAAACTTTCGCCTAAGAATAATTAGTACAGCTATCTTCAAGTAATTCTAGCAACAATATACTAATACATTTATAGACAATTAGAAGCTTTAGCTTATTCGACAGCCGTACGATCCTGCTTTTCTCAATATCCATGCAAGGCCTCTCAATACTTATACTGATGCGACGTAGTTCTGTTGACTAGATCAATACTAACTTTTGGAATGATTGTAAAGAGAATTTATATAATAAAAAATCGTTATTTTGTTTTAATTTTTTTCGCAAAAGCTGAGTGATGAATATGATTAATTAGTTGTTCACTTATATGAGGTTGTACGTCTGTCGATAGATAATAGTATCATCACATCTTCTCCAATTTATGTTTCAAAAACAACGGATAAGAGATTATAAATTGATTAATATGCCACAAGATAAAACGTATTTCTTATTCACAAGGCATATTTTAGTAACTTACGTATCTCTTGATATAGGTATGTCTCCTATCTTTTCTGATGACCTTGTTCTTTTTCATATCTCTGTTCCATCTAACTAACGTTGTCATCTTGAAAATTCTCACACTTCTCCTTCAGTTATATCTAAATAGCGCATTCTTGCCTCAAACAACTACGCCTCTCTCTCTTAGTCATTCAAACCACATATTATCCTAGCTGAGGATTTGTATACAGAGTCTTGCTTCTTCAAACAATATACTTAAACACCTATCTTGGATTCTTGGCCTCATTCTCCTCCTTCTCGCACGTCTCATTTGGACAGCTTTACTCTGTGTCCAACAGCGAGCTAAATCTTATCTAGATCGAACCGTTCTCATTGTCCTTTATTCTTGCCCACCTACTGTGTCCTCATGTGCATCTATGGCATCAATTATTCAAATCCGAATGATTTCATATAAGATACTCTTATCTCATTGTAATGCTCTTGCGCGCTTGGTCCAATTCAATCTCAAACATAATGACAACTCCTTTGACATTGTGCAAGTCACTCACCATGGCACTCATATTTGATATTAACTATCGATATGTAGATTCCATATAGGAAATTCAAAAGCGAATAGATAACACAAATCTGTTTCTATCCGCAGCACCATCTACAGTGACATGCTCCTTACTACAAACAATCTAATCTGATACAAATACTACTTTGACCACTGTTTCCTCATCGATGCTATACGAAAAGATGACCTATCGCCTCTAACTCCCATCTACACACTACTTGTGCAAGGTTTGCATAAACGCGTAGTCGTCTTAGCTCCCATGGCCTCTCACGACACTAAGCATAAATCTGTGGGGCACTCTCTAAGGATTATCTCTCATTTATCCTCTAGAGCGCATCTTTAGAATATGTTTCACGCATGGGCCTATGTGTTTCCACTAACGCCTGTACATTTAGAGTGTGGCAATTACTCGTTTTTCATCAGTTCTCAATACAACTACTTATCACTTGATAGGATATTAATCTTTTAATTATATTAAATCATAATATCATATAACAAAGCTTAGCAAAACTTTGGAACTCACAGAATGATAGTTTATACTGATAACCATAAAATGAAAAACAGATTTCAAATACAAGAAACCACCTCTACTCTTAGATCATTTCTCCCTTAACTTCCCTCCTATCATATATAGCATCTACCATTACTTTACATCAATTAAAAAATACTCCACCTTTCTCTGCATCAGATCTATTTTCTTGCTTACTCGACCTATAGCGTTCTTCTCATATTAAGAGAGCGTGTTGTTATAGACGCTATTATCTATACTTCAAAAACACCTATTTGGCATAACACTTTTACAATTATGCGATATTAGTATAAATTCCATGTTCCATAGCTAAGAATTATATATATATACTTATATATATATATATATATATATATATATTATATATATATATCATATTCTATTATACATTAGAGGTGGAAACTTCTAGATGATTCCCTCGGCGAGATATAGTTATAACTACTCCATACACAAATAATGACTTCAACTAATGTACAAATCCCATTCGCTCTCACTTACCTTTTATAGACTCATCTCTACTAAATTTGCAGCTGCAGTTGCAGCATTTGGATTATTAATGAAACAATCTGTATATAAAGAAAGTGTTCACCTCAGAAATTCAAGAATCATGGCATTATGGACATATAAAATCATATTCCATTAATTATTCAATATGTTATCAAAAATACGTGATAATTTCCAATTGTATCCCATAATGAACTAACATATTTATCACTTCTCACCATTTTTAAAAAACTTAAAAATATAAATTATTGATTATTTATATATTTTATGCTATATTATATAGATATATAAATATTTTTAATTAATTATAATTATTTTGGTAGTATTATTCATAACGAAAGCATCGCTCTGACAGAGTAGGGGCTTGTTAATTATATTATGGTAGTTCGGAAAGGCAAGTGTATGTCAATGTTATAATTTTTGTATAAATTTTTAATTTGAAAGTACTTGCTTACTTATAGTTTTTCCCCATCATTGTACTATATAGATATTTATTTATAATTGTATATTATATATACACTTCTTGTTTCTTCTTCCTCTCTCCCACAGATTCTATTTTTACTTTAAAAAACTTTACATAAAAGACATTACTTTAACGTATCAGCGGGTCGTACCCATGTATATATATAGTATATAAAGTATAAAACTAATTTATCAATAATAATCCATTAGTTTTATATATTTAATAAAATATTATATAATAATATATATGATATAATATATATATAGAATAAATATCAGACAATTATATCACGTTCCTTATACTATTAATATTACAATATATATACTGTATATTATACATTAACATTTCAGCTATGATTATATATTATATAATAATATATATATATATATTATATTTATAATTTATATATATATAATAATATTATGTATATTATATTTAGTTAGTTAATTATTAATATATATTCAATATATATTATATTATATATATGATTATAATATTAATATATAATTATTAAAGTAATTAATTTTTAATATAGATATATTATATTATATAAGTATATATAGGTTTATATAATGATTTTTAGGTTCGGCTCTCTCACCGGAATTATATCTGCCCTTTGTGACAAAAGATCTTCGAGCTACCAGCTCGGAGATATTCATATTCTAAATATCCTCGGCCACTTAGTACCGAATTTAGTTATCAATAAACTTTAGTTGGTACATTCTTTCTCTTTTAAAATTATTATGATATATGATAATTAATTTTTTTCTGTTATATATAATAATGCCTGAAGTGATATTAGTGTTTTGAGATAGTTTTTATCAGTTTGTAAGTTTTATTTGATAACTGGGTTAAAAAATCAGTATTATATTATATTATAATATATGATATATATTAATTATACTTATATTATATGTTAATATATATTATATATATATATATATATATATATATATAATAAATATTATGATATATATATTAATCAGTTTATTATATATATATTTTATATTATATATCATATATTATATTAATAATAAATTTATATATAAATTAATATATATATCATATTATATTATATATATACGTTATATATACTATAGATATATTGTTATAATATTATAATATATATATATTATATATTAATATATATACTAATTATAATTTAATATATATCTATATATATATATATTATTAATATATATTATATATATATCATATATATATATTATATAATATGATATATATTATTATCATAGTATATATATATTATATACTTCTTAATTAGGTATTTATAATATTTAAATATATATATAGTATATATTATTAATATATATATATTGATACTATATGATATCATATATATGTATATATAGTATATATATTATTATTTAATAATATAATCAATAATAGTAATTATATATATATATAGTTAGTTATTTATAGTTAATATATATTATATATATAATATATTATATATATATATTATATTATAATATTATATATTATTTATTAATTATATATATATATTATAATATTATAATAATCATATATTTATTATATAATATTTATTTATATTTAATTAATATATAATATATATATATATAATAATAGATATTAATTTTAGAATATATAATATATTAGATATTATATATATATATTATATATTACACGTCTTCGTCTCTCCCTCAGGTAGTAAGGTACAGTACGGCTATATCCTGTATCGTTAATATAATTGGGGTGGAGACAACAATCGAGATTTCCAG
>JABUQX010015667.1:20000-22500 GCA_015478945.1 Trachelipus rathkii | reverse complement strand
ATATATAAATATATATATATATAATATATCTATATATATAATATAATTATATATATTATATATATATATATATATATATATATAAAATATATATATATATATATATACATATATATATATATATATATATATATATTATATATATAATAGTATATATATATATATATATATATATATATATATTACAGACAACGACAGAAAAAAAGAGAAAAATAATAATATATATATATATATATATATATATATATATTTAATTTTACATATGCTTTAGGTGAATTTTTTTGCCTAGGGCGGAATGAATGGTTAAGAGGGCCTTGGAGATGGGGTGATATGATGAAGGGTTAGAGGATCCTTTTCCCGATTCCAGCTTGGGTATAATGATAACTTTTTCCAGATAGGGGGAATGAAATTTAGCCTTATGGAATTGCTGTATATTTGTGCTAATTAGGTTAACGCTGTGTTCCTAGGTGTTTGAGGTGTTTGTTTTGAAATGTTGTCAGGACCTGTTGCTTGTGAGCTTTTAAGGGTCTTTGTAGATTTTTTTTAAAGTCAGTTGTGGTTATTTCAATTGTTGGGTCGTGGATGCGTTTAATCTTGATGTCTTTGATGATTTTCCTGGTTTGGGGGTGTATAAGTTTTTGACTGTTTTGCAAAGTAATTTGCGAGAATGTTTGCGTGTTGTTTGGTGGATTGGGGGCTTTGTGTGTTTGGGTTTTGATGGATTCATGAGTATATGTTTGTTAATTGATTGTGTTTCTCAGTAATTTTATTGTTTTCCCACATTCTGGTGTTATTCATGTGATGGATGTTCTTGGTAAGGAAAGTTTGGAAGCTATTCGAAGAATGTGTTCTCATTAAATTAGTGGTTTGGTTGTTTTGGGTAGGGGTAACTATCTTTTGGGGGTAGTAATCATCAATTCTACGATTTTTGGGTTTTAATGCTCTCTAGGGCAGAATTTACTGCTTTTTCGAATGGTTTGGGTATTTTTAAAATATAAAAAATATTTTCTTTATTATACAAAGGGGTACAAAGGGGTACAAAGGGGGAGGGTCAATTTTTGGGAAGTCGTAAAAGAAAAATTGCGATAACCTTTTTATTATTCATCCGATCAGCATGAAACCTTCGGAGCATCTAGAGTTAAAGAAGATTTACAGTTTTTGTTTAGATAAATCTTTTATATACAGAGTAGATTTGCCGCTGTGCATGGGAAAATTTTCAAATTTTTCCCCATAAGCAGAGCAGTGGCAAAACCCTTGGGCTTACAAAAAAAATATTGTAAACAAAAAATGTTAATTTTGCCCGATTTATAGTATTAGATCTGAAAATTCTGATCTGGATAAATACAAACATTTATCAAAAAAGATTTTTACTTGACTGTAAAATTTTATAATATAAGGCATGTAACTTTTTAATATTTATCCGATTACAATGAAACTATAGCTTTGGGGGAATTTACAATGCAGACATTTCTACTGATTATTATTTCTGTATCTTTAAGATTTGTTTGCTATAATCATGAGAAACTTTATAAAACTTCAAATAAGTTTCCTTATGAACAAGGGCAAAACCATATGATTTAAGTAAAACAATTATTTAAGAATAATATCGATTTAAATTATATGTGCTTTAAAAGACTCAATAATAGTATCACTCAATAAAAAAGCTTATGTCTCCTCTAATTGCCAAACATCAAGAAAGAAAATTTAGACAATTGTGGTACATTACTTTTTATTGTTCATCTGATTTAATAGGAATTTTATTTTTACAGAACAAAGATGTTGTTTAAAGATATAACTCAAGATATACCTGGTGATTTTGAATGATTAATGTAGTGGTTCAATCTTTGGCTGGTATCTCACAAAAAACATTTTTCAATTGAGTTTACATAGATGGCAGCAAACTGCACAGATGTATTAAAGCGTTTTCCAGTGTTTTGCAGATTTTACTCTAAAATTTCAAAAGATTAATAGAATTATCAGAATAATAAGAAATTTTCAAATTTGAATATTAATTCTGTAAAGGAAAAAATAACTATTTTTTGCAAAATAATGCATTAAAAATAAGTATGGGTTGTATCATGTATGTTATAGAATAATTTTACAAAACACCGTGGCCACATACACACATTTATGAATGTGTTTTAAATCTTTTGTAGTTCAGCAGGAATTCACTTAAAATTGCTGAGTAAAATGCTGATTCTTGACATTTGGGATGAAATTACTGAAAATCTACAACAGACATTTTGAAAATGTTATCGTAATTAAAATGTAGAGCTTGCTTTTTCCTTTCGAATGGTGAATCATTTATCCTAATAAAATTAAAAAAAAAATTTTTTCCCGTTCCGTTCCCTTAAGGTGATAATGTGTTATAAGGTTTGTAATGATGGGGGTGTTTTCCTTATCTTGAGCGGAGCAGAACAGCTGCCTCATTCAAAAAGCAAAATATTGTACTTTGAGGTATCCCGTGAATATTAAGGTTAATTACTGGATAAAAGAGATA
>JABUQX010015667.1:0-2500 GCA_015478945.1 Trachelipus rathkii | reverse complement strand
ATATATATATATATATATAGGTTCTTTTTCGGTTAACCCCCCACAACGATATATCGATTATTTTTTTTATCGATTATTTTAAAATATCATTGTTACATATTAAAATTTAATTTTGCGTAACAATTTTTTTTCGATCATTTAGTAATAATTTATTTTATTATTAATTTTTATTTTTTTGGTGAAGTTTAAAATCTAGAATCAATTTGTTTAATTTAATTTCGGATAGTGTCAATTAATAACTTTATTCTTACTATAGTTGTTATCAAAGAAAGATGTCTTTAATAAAGTTAGTAAGAGATATTAACAGTAAAGAAAAAGCTATAGAATTTTCTATATATAAATTAAAGAAGTCAGAGTAACTGTACGATAATTATATTAAATTTTTATGACTACAATTTTAAGGTTTCCTTTCTTTTTTGATTGTAAACTGAAATATATCCGGTTAAATTTTAGTTAGGAAAATGACAAAATTAATGTTAATTTTTTTACATTTTTTTAACTATACGAATACCCCCGGGTAAACCGCAAAGATGGAAGGAGTCGGGGTCTCTCGGCCTTATCGGTGGACGACGGGATGACTTCGTACCCCCTCTGTACTCCGTCGGCTCGAACCCCCTAAAAAAAGAACCTTGCCTGAAATAAGATAAAGTATGCATAATTTATTTATTTATTTAAACTGGTATAAAATTTTTATTATTGGATACCACGATTCCAATATTTCTGATATTATTTAATCTAGACTTCTCAACCCTATCGTACTATAAAAAACTTCTTTGAAAAGATCTTGATTTCTAGCCCATATTCTGCTATTTCACACACACACATACACACATACACACACACACACACATATATATATATAATATATATATATATAAATATTATAATATATATAATATAATAATATATAAATATAGTAATATAATAATATATATATATGTGGAGAAAGTATATGTTTATATATATATATATAATTAATATTATACTATAAGGCTCTCCTCGGTATAGATATTATTATTATATCTATAGATTATTGATATTTATATTATATCGATTATATTTTTTTTTCAAATATATTTTTCTATTACTGATTATTTTTTATATTATTTAGTTATACCTCTAGTATGTATATCGATATATATATATATATATATATTATTTATATATATATATATTATATATATACTATATATATATATATAATATATATATTTATATATATAATATATATATATATATATGATATATATATATATATATATAATATAATATATATATTTTATATCAGTGGCGTACCTGGAAGAATACACTTGGGTAGGCAGAGTTTATATATATATATATATATATATTATATATATTTATATTATATATATATATATATATATTTATATATATATATATATATATATATATATATATATATATATTATATATTAAATATATATAGCGAACGAAAACATCGAAAACATATTTTAATAATTATTATTAATACGTTACTATTTATTTGAATGAAAAGCTTGTTTACATTATATTTACAAATACTTAATTTTAAATCACATTCCCGAATTGAAGTAATTCTTAGGCCTACATCTTTTTTATATGAGTAAGCTGTGGTTTCCGATAGATATATGGGATTTTAAACAGATTGCTAGTTTTTATGTCTAAAAATAATATAATTTTTTATTATCATTTTAGTTCGTTCCTTTCTTTAAGTTACGTATTGGTTTGGTTACATATTAATTTTTTATAAATTATTTTAAAAAATATCAATACTAAAGAATCCACTTAAATAAAGTATATATTAAAGTCTCAGATATAGTGCATATATACCTATGAATTTCATTATCAAAATCCAATACTATGAAGTTATAATAATTAAATACAGTCAGACTCGTTTATACGATCACGTAATGAGTTCCTAGAGAAATATTAGAGTAACACGATCTCGTAAAGGTTTTCATATTACTTTTACGCTTTTATCGGCTAGGACAGACTAGGCCCCTCCTTGTATAAGAGTTGAATCAGTTATAAAAAAATGATTCAGCTAATTGTGTCGCAGTTCCCTTTAAGCTGCAACAACAACAGTAATTTTTAACTTATGAAGAATATTAGTAGAAGTATTAGTTTCAAAAATATGTAATAATTAAATATTAATAAATAGAAAATAATAACAAATGTATTTTCCTTTTAAGGAATAAATATAGGATATAGCTGATTTATTAATGTATTACATTGGTTGTTTTATCTCATAAGTGTGAATTTATGATGCAAGAATTAATAGCTTCTTTTTTTATTTTATTAAACATTAACGTCTCAAGATATTTTAATGTAATATATTGATATTTTATATATTATAAGGAGAAAAAAACACACCACTCACTTATACATTGACTTTACAATTCTTTAACTCTCTCAATTTATTTATATATAAAGGTCCCTAATAAAGAAATTAGATAGGTCTCGGTATGTGAGCGTAATCTACCTTGCGTCTTCTCTCTCT
>JABUQX010015666.1:92500-105000 GCA_015478945.1 Trachelipus rathkii | reverse complement strand
AAATATTAATATATATATATATATATATATATATATATATATATATATATATATATATATATATTATATATATATATATATATATATATATATATATATATATATATATATATATATATATATATATATATATATATATATATATATATATATATATATATATAGATATATATATATATATATATATATATATAAAAAAATATATATATATATATATATATATATATATATATATATATATATATATATATAAAGTTAGCAGTACATAAAATATTTAAACCTAAAAACTGACTGACTTATGTGTGGCCGAAAATTGAATGCATGATTTATGGCGGAAATTTTGGAAGCTTACTCAAAAGATATTAAAAGTCCAAATACGAAAAGAACATATTTTAAAATATAATATTTTATTAGTTATTTTTTCTCTTAAATATCTCTCTCATATATATATATATATATATATATATATATATATATATATATATATATATATATATATATATATATATATATATATATATATATATATATATATATATATATATATATATATATATTTATATATATATATATATATATATATATATATATTTATATATATATATATATATATATATATAGAAGAGTTACAGCATAAAGAGTACAGTATATATATATATATATATATATATATATATATATATATATCTATATATATATATATATATATATATATATATATATATATATATATATATATATATATATATAGTATATATATATATATATATATATATATATATATATATATATATATATATATATATATATATATATATATATATGGTTATTTGCCATGGTCAATTTCAGATCGACTATAATTTATAATTAACAGCTCTTGGGCTGATCCTCTTCCCTTAATTGAAAAAATTACTTAGAATACACATATAAACAACATATGAGTAAATGTAAAGCAAAATTTGGTAAAAACCTTCAATATGATCTATAAATACACTCTCATATATATTTTTTTATGTAGGTTGTTATAAATAAAGAAAGAGCATATATATATATATATATATATATATATATATATATATATATATATATATATATATATATATATATATATATATATATATATATATATATATATATATATATATTATATATATATATATATACACTACTCGTCAAAAATAACGCACCACTAGGGAAAATGTCACTCGCAGGAACGGGAAGGCCACTAACCCCATGAAACCCCACACCAACACAGACGACAGCATCAGTGTAACTATGTAACCACCCCGCAGAGAATTCGCTGCAGTATTGGGGTCGTCACCGCGATAAATTTAGGAAAACATAAACCACGTAACTAGACCTGGGAGAGGTGGGGGTAGGTTATGTCGGGGGTATAATCGAGCGAGGGATCATTCACGTACGAAGCGACTCCGATAAACATGGAGAGGATAGTGCGTCAACTGTCAAGAGATCAGTGCATGCAGATAACAACACTCCACGCCGAAGGACTCGGGTATCGGGCACTTGGTCGACGGTTCGGTGTAGTGCACACAACGATTGCACAGGTGGTCCAACGGTACCAGGAAACCCTGACACATGATCGCTGGCGAAGCAGGCCCAGGGGCCACAACACCCGTGGAGAGTGCCACAAAACGGCACGACATCTGCAGAAACAGCTGGCGGAGGTACACGGCACCAGGGTGAGTGACAATACAGTGCGTCGACGCCTTGCGGAACATAATTACCGGTCCCGGAGGCCTGTCATAGGCCTACAGCACACCACGGCACATCGAAGGGGGAGACTGTCATTTGCCCGAGAACACATCCATTGGACGGTCGACGATTGGGCAAAGGTGCTCTTTACGGACGAGTCGAGAGTGTGTCTGTACGCCCCGGAAAGGCATGTAGAGTATACCGACGACCGACGACCGACGGACAGGTTCGTGCAATGCAATGTGCTGCAGGTGCCGTCGTTTGGAGGTGGGTCGGTCATGATCTGGGGAGGCATCACTTTATCGGGGCCTACAGAGTTGCACATCTTCGATGGAGGCACTCTTACAGCCGTAAGGTATATCACAGACATCCTCGAACCATATGTCGTGCCATATGCCCCCTACACCCGTGACTCATTCATCCTAATGTATGACAATGCAAGAAGACCACATAAGGCCCAATGTGTGAACGACTGACTACCTTAGGGCGGTTCAAATTAAGGCGTTGGGGTGGCATATAGTCCGGACCTCAACCCAATCGAACATTTGTGGGATATCCTGAAACTTCGGATCCGACAGCTGCAACCCCCTCCAAGGACCCTCCCGGACTTGCGTCAGGCACTGCACGACGTATGGGACCAAATCAATGTACAAAACATTCGCCCACTCATCGAGAGCATGCCAGGACGGTGTCAGGCAGTCATCCGTGCCAGAGGGGGTCATACACGGTATTGAGACAGACCCAACAACCACCGCGGCCGTGGCCGTACGTACAAACATTATGTGTTTGCAGCGCTGAACCTCCGAACCCTACTGAGCGACTCTTTGACTGCACCTTGGCCTCACACTCTATCAACCAACGGTTCTGGGGAGGAATCCACCATGTTATTTGTCATTGTCCAATAAAGTATCTTCCCGTTCTTCAACCTTTTCTACCCTTCCTTCGCCACGTACCTTGGTGGTGCGTAATTTTTACGAGTAGTATATATATATATATATATATATATATATATATATATATATATATATATATATATATATATATATATATATATATATATATATATATATATATATATATATATATATATATATATATATATAAACTGGACAAAATTAACTCATCAACTGAAATTGTGGTAAAAATGACAATACAACGTTGTTGAATTGCTCGTACCGTTCTGTTGTTTTATATATATATATATATATATATATATATATATATATATATATATATATATATATATATATATATATATATATATATATATATATATATATTACATATATATAGTTATAGATATATATATATAAATTATATATTATTATAGTTAGTATATATATATATATATATATATATATATATATATATATATATTTATATATATATATATATATATATATATATATATATATATATATATAAATATATATATATATATATATATATATATATATATATATATATATATATATATATATATATATATATATATATATATATATATATATAGTAGAAAATTATTTACCTACTGAAGGTGTGTCTTGCATACCTTTGGAAAATTTGGAAGAAACAAAAGGAATAATAAATAAAACCACGATGGCGGAAAATTTAATGTGTAATGTAACATTAGCTAACGGTAAGAAAATAACAAAACATAAAGTAGCACGACTTTACATTAATAGCCTGTCGTGCCTTTTAAGACTCAGTACTTCCTCCAACCGTTCCGACATTTGTAAAACAAAATTGATGTTTGGAGCCTTGCGGGATGTTGTTGCCCACTCCTTTGGGTGTTGAGAGAGTATGCGTTCCGTTCCTTTGAGGTTAATGGACGACAGCTGCAGTGTTCAGTCTGACATTGTAAAGGCGTAATAAGAATGTGTCGCCAATGAAAGGAGGGATAAGCACTACATATTCCCGAGTGATGTCGTCCACTTCCCTTTCTGCCATGAAAGTCCACTCTCTGTGCTGGCTCCCAAATTTATGCCAGTCTACATCCGCACAGGGTCACCTTGGAAAGGTACCTTTGGAGAAA
Organism: Trachelipus rathkii; assembly: GCA_015478945.1. Taxonomy (NCBI): domain Eukaryota; kingdom Metazoa; phylum Arthropoda; class Malacostraca; order Isopoda; family Trachelipodidae; genus Trachelipus; species Trachelipus rathkii. Next base: position 101,252 of record JABUQX010015666.1, on the reverse strand, counting down.
TGTTGCAAGGGGTATAGCACACTCCTGCACGTTTTCACATTTGCTTATATGTCCGTCTGATGAATATCTAGTGCGAACCGAGACTCATCAGTGAAGAATACATTACTCCACTGCACAAATTCCATAGACCTGCGCAAATTGCAATCGGGCAACCCCGTGTACCCTGGTAGGAATAGAACCGGTTACAGCTATTCCAGCCTCATGTACTCTTCTTGGAACTGTGCGATCGCAAATGGGCACAAGTCTGACTCTACGGAGCTGGTTTGATAGCTGAACGCTCGTTTGTAACTGATTTCGCAGAACTGCTAGATGGAGAAATATCAATCTTGTCTTCAACAGTTTCTGCCAGTCTCCCTGAACCGCAGGAGGATTCGACACTCTGTCGATTGGTGGAACCCCAATGGCTGAGTCACATGTCTCTGAGAGGTCTATTTCCAATAGTTTAGTCAACCTGATAGCAAGTCCATCTACTCTTGCCATGTGCCTGTCCATTCTTCAGGCACTCTAGGCTAAATGGAGAAACTGACACTGAAATAAGCACACACTAATTACGGAATCCTTTGGAGTTCGATCTGTCCTCAGACAGAAAATGGTTTCTCCAACAGTTTGTTCGGTATGCACTCGGACTGAGCATAGTGTGTACTACACATATTATTGTTAAACCTGCTGGCTGTTTTAATGTTTATACCCACTTGTATTGTTCCGTTTGGTCACTATAAACACAACATAACCCATCATGATGACAAAGTTGGTCACCTAATACTAGAAATTCCATGTGATGCCATAATTTTGTCCGAAGTTTTATATATATATATATATATATATATATATATATATATATATATATATATATATATATATGAGAGATATATATATATATATATATATATATATATATATATATATAAATATATATATATATATATATATATATATATATATATTATATATATATATATATATATATATATATATATGTATATAGTATATATATATATATATATATATATATATATATATATATATATATATATATATATATGAGAGAGAGAGAGAGAGAGAGAGAGAGAGAGAGAGAGAGAGAGAGAGAGAGAGAGAGAGAGAGAGAGAGAAATACCAACTACATTCAACTACGAGATATTCAAAAATCCTCTTAACTTCGCAACGATATTACAATGGTAAATTGATTTAAAGTCAAGTTTCTCAAAGTTTTACTTCATTTTACAGGATAACATAAGTCACGAGCTTTTTACTTCAAGTTTGCATTCAACTTTCTGAAAATCGGCAAAATTTTGTGCAATTGACCGCCCTAACAATATGAGAGTGTGAAGTGTAAGAATAAGTGTTTGTGTAAGTGTATAAATATATGTGTGTGTGTATATATGTGTGAGTGTAGGACAATTTTGAAACAGGATTCAAACGTAAATTCTGTTATTTTTATAAATGGAACCAAATTTACGATTTTTATTGGTTTAAAAAATGCTACATTGGTTCACATTTCAAGGACTAATATATATATATATATATATATATATATATATATATATATATATATATATATATATATATATATTATATATATATATATATATATATATATATATATATATATATATATATATATATATATATATATATATATATATATATATATATATATATAACAAGTGCTTTCATATGTTGATATCCACAAAAAATAACACTACCGATTTTTATTTTGAGAAAGAAATCCAAACGACACCATAATAAGAAAAACTACACTGAAAAGGCTTATAAAATGAAGGGGAAAAAGGCCTAAAATAAGCGAAATAAAAGATATAAAAGAAATTTGAATTGCAAATCTTTGTCGATCACAATGATGGATGAATATATTTCAATACTTAATCTTTACAATAAGTCGTATAGAGTGTCGTCGTCCTAAAGGGAAAAGCCATTTTCGCTTTTGGAAATGTGCCTCTTTTATTTTTGGCTTTCTATATCAGAAATAGTGCTAGTATAAACAGGAATAGGGTTGGCCAAGTATCGGAATTTTCGGCACCGCACCGCATCACATTGGGACATTTAAAATTGTGCCTCGCTGCATAGAACTCGTGTTTCGGCCAAACCTAAAGTATTTCAAATGCTATTCTCAAATAGGTTTTGTCGAGTTACTACCCTTTATTGATAAAATATTTCGTCCCTGCATATCAAACATTTGTACCCTTTCTTTATGTTAGAAGGCTGTGTTAGTCCCATTCGACCCAAAAAAGATAAAACTGTCCTAAATTTTAATTTTTTATCATTGCAAATTGAAGTTCTTCCTAAGGCTTAAAATAAAAGAAATTTTACACTGAACATAAAAAATTTGAGGTTTTAGTAGCATGCAAGAAGTAATTGATATATAAGAAATCATAACACACTTCAAAAAACCATTATATAGTACATATCTCACTGCTTAAACCCGTTTCAAGTTTATAAAGCAATTTAACAGGTTACCCTAATAACTGATTTGTGTATTTTGGAAACTCTTAACAAAAACTAAAGCAAGAAGCAACACTCAGCGCTAACAAACGCATATATAAAACCAATTAACAAAAACAATACAAAATCTAAATCTGTCTTAGGCAGTTTTAGAGTCAATAAGTATTTTTGATTTTGCAATATTGTAGTTAGAAATATTGTTTCAATTTAGCGTTTTACATATTTAGAGCCAGTATTTTTGGATTTTGTAATATTGCTGTTACATATATTATTAATTTAGTGTTTTAAATATTTGTACACTTTAATTGTCGAATTACTCTTATTACAATCCCAAGAAGAAGGTGATTGCTCGGAATATTTTAATTTGAGTCAATAAATGTCAAAATCCTACGTTTCTCAAACACAAGTCATAAACGAAGAGTATGTATATAAATATGTATAATAATATTATATATATATATATATTATATAATAATATAATAATATATATATATATATATATATAATATATTATTATATATATATATTATATATATATATATATTATATATATATAAGCCAGTCTTTGTTCATTAAGCTTATCAAAAAATTCTTCTTAGCATTCTACACAAACAATTTCTTCACCGGAAATTTCCACAAGGGGAAACGACCTTAACCACGTGATCATATATATTATATATATATATATATATATATATATATATATATATATAATATATATATAATATATATATATATATATATATATATATATATATAATATAAAGTTGGTGATGTCTGTGTGTGTCGTGCAAGTGTGTGTTTGAATTGTGTGTTCGTGTGTGTGAGCTGTGTGGTGTGTGTGTGTGTGATGTGCGTGTGTGTGTGTGTGTGAGTGAGGCAAATATGTGGTTAAAGCAAAAAGGGTTTGTCAGTTTTCCCAATCTTTCTATACAAAATTCCACGAATAACTAAAGTACGTTGAATAATAAACTCACATATCACCTTATTAGTTATATCGACACTCGCAGTACCCTTCTGACCCGTGGGTAGTGTGAAAGTAATAAAATATTACTTCAAAACAATAGAATAGTTTCAACAAAAAGTAGGAGCCTCTGGCTTTAAGATTTTCTCAATGAAATTGACGAGTGTCGGTATAATTAATAAGGACTCTCATAAAATATTGTGAAGAAGAGATCTACGTAAAATGAACCTTGAATTTTATGGCTAAAGAACTCACAAGACCAGCCTCAAAGAACAAAATTTTGAAGAACCACAGTGTGATATTATATATATATACTATAGTAGTATATATATATATATATATATAATATAATATATATATATATATATATATATATATATATATAATATAAATATATATATATATATATAATATATATTATTATATATATATATATATATATATATATATATAGGGTGGGATGGGTTTAAACCATTTGGTTTTAAACCATTGGTTTAAACCATGGTTTAAACCACGATAAAAAAACCAATGGTTTAAACCATAAAAAAAACCATAGCCTAAAAATATTTTTTAAAAAAGATTTATAAATGTTCTTAGCATTTTTGATTATGGTTTTCTCAATTTTTCAATCGAAGAGTAACTGAAAGGCAATAAAAATTTTCTGCTGATTATTATAATTATTGTGAGAATGATATATATATATAAATAATATATATATATATATATATATAAATATATATATATCATAATATATATATATATAGAATATAATATATAATAGATATATATATATTATTATATATATTTGTATTTTTAACATGTTAAAAACATGATTCTTGTTTCGAGCTCCTTGAGGTTTTCATTTTCTACCCATCGATCCACATTTCAAAAGATTATAATAAAAACTCATTTGCGGAGTGGTGCCACACATCAACCAAGCTAGAAGGCAAAGACTGTAAACTAAGTGATGATGTTTATATTTGGGAAAATATGAATATGGAGCTAGAACAGCTTAATCCACTACTCAACAGACAAGATTTAAAACAAAAGTTAAAAGGAGGTATCATCAGGCAGTAACAGAAGCTCACTTATTGCATAATTTTTTAACCCAAGTATTCAGACCACAGTACTTCCAAAGGATGAGTATTCAAAAGCGTGGAATTTATGGAATAAAATTAAAAGCAAATTCTCCTCCATTTCATTAAAAGTTACCTATTTAATGAGTCTCTGTTGTCAGCAGTGACTCCTTCCTCCTTGGTACAGATCTCTCAAAAAAAATTAGATGAGAAGGTGGAAAGGTTCTCATTTATATAAAATAATAAGCATAATTGTCAGCAACTTCATCAACTCTAATGTTGAAACGGTATTTCAACTTTTAGAACTTGTGCCACAGCAACATTAAAATAGTTTGCGGAACAATAAAAGCCAGGGAAATTAGTTTTCTGTTAAAATTCTAATGATAATTTCAGTTTCGACTTTTTAATGATGAATCTCTCTCCTCTCTCTCTCTCTCTCTCTCTCTCTCTCTCTCTCTCTCCTATCCTCTCTCTCCTCTTCTCCTCCTCTCTCTCTCTCTCTCTCTCTCTCTCTCTCTCTCTCTCTCTCCTCTCTGCTCTCTCTCTCTCTCTCTCTCTCTCTCCTCTCTCTCTCTCTCTATATATATATATATATATATATTATATATAGTATATTATATAATATATAATATATATATATAATATTATATATATATATATATATATATATATATATTAATCCTAGGAATTCAAATATAAAGGTAAATAAGAATCATTAGTATATCATTATAGGTAAATTTGAATAAACTTTTATTTAAACATTTTTTTTTGTTGTTGGCGAAATCGCAAAGTATCACGTTTGTTCGGATAGAGTTTATATATGAAATATACCCTCTATTTTTTACTTATGAGTTTATGAAAACTCAAAAATTAATAATAATTTCTATATGTATACCAGTTTACACTTATCAAGAAAATTTTGAAATTTAAGATTAAAGAAAAAGAAAAAAAAATTTTTTTATTAAGGAATTATAAAATATGATTAAGCACAAATATATAATATTTTCAGAGTGTGATTTTTGCTTTAAAATCTATTAAAACAAATTAAAACCAATTAAAACCCACATTAAAACCATCAAAATAGCATAAAAAACCAAAAAACCAAAAAACCATTGTTTATTGGTTTATTTAAAAAAAACCAATGATTTTGGTTTTTTTTAAAAAAAACCATGGTTTTTTTCCAACCCTATATATATATATATATAAATATATATATATAGATATTGATATATATATATATATATATATATATATATATATATATATTTATATATATAATATATATAGAGTATATTCAAAAATATATAGAAAAATACATATATATATATATAATATAATATATATAATATATATATATTATAAATATATATATATATATATTATATATATTATATATATATATATATATATATATATAATATTTCCCTATATATAATAATATATATATATATATATATATATATATATATATATATATATATATATATATATATATATATATTATATATATATATATATATACTAATATAAAATATATATATATATAATATATATATATAAAGAGGAAAAGAAAGCTTGAAGTTCAAATTTATATATATAATGATCATATTGATGGTAGGATAAAACATTTCTTATGGTGTAATATAATATATACTTGTATATAGACCTTATTAAATTTATTTACAGGATCTCCCATCTCTTCTACGGGGGACTCCGCCACCGTATCCCCACTAGAGTGGCTAAAAATATTACATCAACTAAAAAAGGAAACATATGGCATTAAGTTTTCTAATTGAAATCAGCAAGAATCCTTATAATTATTAATAAGGCCACTTGTATTATATATATATATATATATATAGTATATTATATATAATATAGTGAGGTATAATATAGTAATAGGTATAATATAGTAGTAGTAGGTGAGGGTATGATGATAGTAATACTATAGTAGTATAATATATAGGTAATATATATATATATAGTATGATATATATATATAGTGATATATATAAAGTATATATTAAAATAAAATTTGAAGTATTAATATAATTTGAATATTTAGGGGCAGTAGTTAAGAGTATGGAGCAGTTTCATTCGGCGTGAGATGTAAAGTCAGTTAAAAATCTCGGTTGATGATGGCGCTCCGAGGGCCGATAGATTCTACCCGCAATGGAATGTTGGAGTGGTCTCTGTGAGTTGAGTTATTTGCTTTGTTGGAAGAGAGAAATTTTCGACTTTAAATTAGAGTTTCGTTCATTAATATTTTGATAAAAAAATTTTCAATTAAATTGTAATTTGCAAGATAGAACATACATTGAAATTTACTTTAGTTCAAAATGGCTTAATTAGAATTTAGGATATACAAGGGTGATTGTATTAGAGGTCGTACGTTTTTTATGGATGAGAGAGAGATAGAGAGATTCAGAGAGAGAGAAGAGATGTGGAGAGAAGAAGAGAGGGAGAAGAGGAAGAGAGGAGAAAAGAAGAGAGAGAGAGAGGAGGGGGGGGGGAGGGGGAGCAGAGGGGGTACAGGAACAGAGAGAGGAGGAGAAGAGAGAGAAAGAGAGAGGGCGGAAGGAGAGGAGAGGAGAGAGAGGGAGAGAGAGAGAGATGAGAGAGGGGAGAAGGGGGAGAAAAAGAAATATTGACGCGAGAGAGGAAGAGAGAGAGAGAGAGATGGAAAAGGGGAAATATTGAGAGAGAGAGAGAGAGGAGAGAGAGAGAGAGAGAGAAGAGGGAAATAGTGAGAGAAGATGAGAGAGAGAGAGGAGAGGACAGAGAAGGAGGAGAAGAGAGAATGCAATAATGAATGAATGAATGAAAGGATGAAAATAGCAGAAGCAATGAAAAACTTCGCTTGTGTAGCAATGACCGATTAAAAAGCTATATTAAGCCTAATTAAGCTATTAAAAATGTAGATTGTCATTGCTTATTACGAGTAAGTACCGAGCAGTCCGAGCTCAATCTTTTTATTTGACAAAAAAAAAAAAAAAAAAAAGAATCAACTCGGGTTCGGTGCGAAGCAATAGGAAAATGGATGTTATTAGTTTGCTGGTTAATACGAGGGAGATGATTAGTGAAAATCAGAATATGTAGAAGAGAAAGCTAACGATAAAGAGTTAAATGCCATTGCGAAATATAAACGAGAAATTATCATTTAAGTAATTTAAAAGATTGACGTCACAAAACTGAAACTATTCACTTAACAATGTCAAATCTATTTCAATACTATTTAATTAATTTAAATTATTATGTCTGTAAAAGATAGAAATATGTTTTTACGAGTTCAAATGAAGGTATAGTTGAAGCGTGGTTCATTTGTGAATATCGTGATCAAAATCGCCAGATAAAACGGTCGCGGTCTCTCAAACAGCGAACACGAACATACCGCACAGCACGCACACACAGCCACACGACCACATATAATAGGGTATAGTATATATATTATAGTAGTATAGGTATATTATATATATATATATAAGTAATATATATATATATATGATAGATATATATATATATATATATATATATAGTATGTATATATATATATAATGTATGACATATATATATATATATATATATATATATATATATAGTATATATATATAGATAAGAATATATAGATAGAGTTTTTTTATATATAAGTATATAGTATAATATGATAAGATAAGGAATAAGGCGCAGAGGCTTTATTTACTAAATAATAAGGAGCACAAGGTGCACAAAACCCAATGGACAAAGGATTAATATGAGAAAGCAACGTATTTGCATAACAGCATATGTATATAATATTCGTTAGAGAGAGAAAACACACAAATTTGCTAAGGATGAGAAAATAGCTAAATACACAAATTGCTTAAGAGAATAATAAAGTTTCTTAATGCTTATATAATAATAGTTATACTACTACTACTACTACTACTACTACTACTACTACTACTACTACTACTACTACTACTACTAATAATAATAATAATAATAATAATAATAATAATAATAATAATAATGATAATAATAATAATCCCTGGAGGCACTTTAAACAAATACAAACCGTATAATGAAAAAGGAAGACAAATTAACTAATAACTAATGCAAGAATTACTATATTAATATTCATAGCTAATTAATATTAAAATAACATTAAAATGTCGTTCAATCTATTATTACTGAGTTTTCATTCAAACATATTTACTCAAAGTGGATACAGAGTAATAATTCTCTCTTTCTCTCTCTCTCTCTCTCCTCTCTC
>JABUQX010015666.1:85000-90000 GCA_015478945.1 Trachelipus rathkii | reverse complement strand
AGGAAAAGTATTTAGAAGTTTGTCGAAAGACGTGACTGAAAAAAAAAAAACATGGAGAAAAAATCGGCCAAAAACAAAAACTTATGATTAAAGTAGGTTTAAAAACCGTTCTTTATCTTATAAAAAGATTTATTATAGAAAGCTGGAGAATGAAAAAATAAAGTCTACGGGATCTTCCACTTACATTCCTTTTATAAATTTATAATCATGCTTAAGGGCGTACGCGCGCGTGTTTAAGTGTTTGAGCCTGCGTTCAAATGAATATTTAAAAAGGACGCTATCACGCAATCCTACGCAGCAAATGAAAGTAATGCTGTCTCTTTCTCAATGTCGTTCAGAAATATTATTCTGTTTCCACGCGTTTCCATAATAACAGTTTTTATGTCTAGATTTGAATAAAAGATCATAATTATAGATTGTTATTACTAAGAGGAAAAGCAATGCAATGTAGGGAACAAATTTTGCAGATTTTTAATATTTAAAATAAAATTTACTTTACAACCTAACATCTCCATTTCAATAACCTATATACTTTTCATATATATATATATATATATATATATATATATATATATATATATATATATATATATATATATATATATATATATATATATATATATATATATATATATATATATATATAAAATATTTAAATTTAAATAATAAATTATATTAAAAATTAGAATAATACCAGGCAAACTGAATAATATAAATATATACTGTAATGCTAATATTATTTAATTCCATTTCAAGAGTACCTAATATTTCAATAAGTTTATCGAATAATTCTTAAACGGTAATAAAGTTAATTTATTTAATTTCTGAAACACGGTTTTGTTTCCTTCGAGCCCCACCCAACCAACAAGAATTAAATTTCACAATCACTAAATGACATTGAAAGAATGCCATAATAAGAAACAGTAGTAGTAGTAGTAGTAGTAGTAGTAGTAGTAGTAGTAGTAGTAGTAGTAGTAGTAGTAGTAGTAGTAGTAGTAGTAGTAGTAGTAGTAGTAGTAATAATAATAATAATAATAATAATAATAATAATAATAATAATAATAATAATAATAATAATAATAATAATAATAATAATAATAATAATAATAATAATAATAATAATAATAATAATAATAATAATATTTTAATACATTTTTTATCTGCGTAGTTTCGGATATGCTATTACTACTACTGCTACTACTACTACTACTAATAATAATAATACTAATAATAATAATAATAATAATAATAATAATAATGATAATAATAATAATATAAAAATTTAAAACTACAGATCCATAAATTTTAACGTTTATTGTATAAAAATAAAATATAAAAGTTAAGATTTGAAAATGTAGAAAAGGTCGATACGAGTTTTAATTAAGACCTAAGATTCAGTCCATTGAATTACGGATCGTCTAAACTAAAGAACAATTATTTAATCAAGCTTCTTTTCCAATATATATATATATATATATATATATATATATATATATATATATATATATATATATATATATATATATATATATATATATATATATATATATATATATATATATATATCCCAAAGTTATCCCCCAAAAGATAATGTGTAAGTAGTTCAAAGGAATATGCAAATGGAATTCATGTTTCATTACTTCTAACGCCAAATTCACACTTCAATTTTATTATATATATATATATATATATATATATATATATATATATATATATATATATATATATATATATATATATATATATATATATATATATATATATATATATTGTAATAAATACTTAGCTTCACGTAGTGTATATGATACTGATTCACTTCCCTTTTTAGAGGTAATATTTAAAAGATGAAAATCAATATTTATTAAACATTAAGTTATTTATCACTAAAAATTTTTACACCAAGTAAATCATGTAAATATGAATTATGAACCAAAGATGACAATTGGTCGAGCTTTCGCGGTCATTCTCGACTCGCTTCTTCAGGACTCAGTCGAGAATGACCGCGATCGACCATATCATCTTTGAGCTCATGAATTCATTTTATGATTTTCAGTGTATGATGAAAAAAATAACTAATGTTTAATAACATTTCTCACAAATATTGCCTCTAGGGAAGTAAATCAATATATATATAAATATATATATATATATATATATATATATATATATATATATATATATATATATATATATATATATATATATATATATATATCTTTCTAATATATATATATATATATATATATATATATATATATATATATAAATATATATATTTTTATATATAATATATATATATATATATATATATATATATATATATATATATATATATATATATATATATATATATATATATATATATATATATTACCGCTGAAACAAATGTTACGTGCTCGCCAAAATCATAGCTTAAACTACTGCCGTTCTTGGAAAAGAAAACTAATATAATATTTACATTTATAATATGAAAGTTCTTGAAAGTACTAATTAAAATTGAAAATATTATTTTAATAAGGTATTACTGCTGTAAAGGAAGTGCGAGTTATATCTACATAATAAGTATTCCGTGAAGTATTTTAAGAATAAATTTTTACATTGAAACTATTAAATGTAGATATTTCTTTCCTCCATTCTCTCTATTTATTATAATTCTTACTAAGTCATTACGACCATCTTGGGTTGTACGAAGGAACTGAGAGAGAGAGAGAGAGAGAGAGAGAGAGAGAGAGAGAGAGAGAGAGAGAGAGAGAGAGAGAGAGAGAGAGAGAGAGAGAGAGATGATCTCAGTCAAAATTGTTCTCAGTTCAAAATTACAAAATCAGAAATGAAAAAAAGAACTTTCTCTCGATACATTATTATGTATAATGAATATAATTTGCTTCAAATAAATATAATACGTCTGTTACTCTCAAATAGGGATGACCGACGACCGGCTGAGGTACACAAATCCAATTTCCTCGTGCGGTGCGGTGCGCTGCGGTGCGACAAAAAAAATCACTTTTGGTACGTGGTGAGCTTACTCTGATGCGGTGCTGTGCGGTGCGGTGCGCAAAATTCCAATGTTTGGCCAGTCATACTCTCAAATCTGTATGTATAATTATTTAGAGGAAAGAAAAAAAACGAAAAGAATACTGACAAGTTGTTTGATCAAACATTTAAACGCACATATCAGAACAATATATCTTTACAATATTATAATTATATGTCACATTTATATTTTAAAGTTCGGTAGAATATCACGAATATTACCGAGTCACGAGGGAAAGGGCCAAAGTTCGATCTCTCGTCCGGATCCTAGGTAGCAATTACCCTAGAGAAGGTCCCTTCGAATAGGAATGTGACCATGAGTGTGAACTTTTTTTTACAAAAAAAAATCAGAAATTACAAAGTGAGAGTCACAAAGATTTAATCTCATTTTGATTTAACAAAGGAAATTTTAAAACCAAAAACGGAAATTGTTTTATGCTTATAAAATTTCAGAGGAAATGAACATCTAATTTAAAGGGAAAACTTTATACGGACACTAAAAACGAATCACTAACCAATAATAATAATAATAATAATAATAATAATAATAATAATAATAATAATAATAATAATAATAATAATAATAATAATAATAATAATGATAATGATAATGATAATGATAATGATAATAATGATAATAATAATAATAATAATAATAATAATAATAATAATAATAATAATAATAATAATAATAATAATAATAATAATAATAATAATAATAATAATAATAATAATAATAATAATAATAATATTAAAATTTTATTATTATTATTATTATTATTATTATTATTATTATTATTATTATTATTATTAGTAGTAGTAGTAGTAGATATAGTAATAATAGCAGTAATAATGGAGGTTTTAGAAATCCCTTAAGTTAGGCAATAATGCCTTGGTGCAAAAATTGATTTAGCAACAGCTTAAGATGCACCACAAAGAACTTCAGAGCCTTTTCTTCACGGAATACAAATGAGGACATTTTTTAACCATCCGCAACAATAAAAGTATAGCTTTTATGAATGACATACAAACTACACATGCGCGCACACACTCACAAACACACACACATATATATATATATATATATATATATATAATAATACTGTATAGATATATATATATAATATATATATATATATATATATATATATATATATATATATATATATAGTATATATATATATATAATAATAATAATAATAATAATAATAATGTATAGATAGAATATATATATATATATATATAATAACAATAATAATATATATATATATATAATAATAATTCTAAGTCTAAAATCTGTAATATGTAATATATGGATATGTATATATAATAATAATATATAATATATAATAATAATAATAATAATAATAATAATAATAATATAAATAAATATATATATATATATATATTAATATATATATATATATATATATATATATATATATATATATATATATATATATATATATATATATATATATATATATATATATATATATATACGGTATAACTATATATATATATATATATATATATATATATATATATATATATATATATATATATATATATATATATATATAACTATATATATATATATATATATATATATATATATATATATATATATATATAATATATATATATATATATATATATATATATATATATATATATATATATATATATATATATATATATATTAGTGTTGCACCGATACCAAAATTTGAGGCCGATACCGATACGGATACAAGTACTCAATAGTGAAAACGAAAATTGTCGCTCTTTAGGAAAAAAAGTTACAGCCTCTCAAAGTTGTTAAAAATCCCATAGACTTTTCAATATTGATCGATCCAGGTTAGGTCTCATTTCAGGCCCTCTAAGTCAGGTTATGATAAGTTTTGTTAGGTATACACAGAGAAAATCTATGTAGAATTAACAAATCTTATCATAACCTGAACTAGGATGGC
>JABUQX010015666.1:62500-65000 GCA_015478945.1 Trachelipus rathkii | reverse complement strand
TTTTTCGATCAGTATCTTTGCTTCACGAACATCCTCTTTCCAACATGCCTGCCAGCATGAAAAGAAACCCTCTCGAATGTCCAATAGAACGTCAGGTGGAAGGTATTGCTCATTAATTATCCTGTTTATTATCAGAATGTTCATTCCCTGGAACACCCACATGGGAAGGGACCCAACAGAATGTAATTGTTTTCTTCCTCATATGTAACGAGCAAACGAATCGTTGAATAGCAGAAACCAAGGAATTTCAATGTTGATCAATTGTGCAGTGCCAAGAGAGTGCGTCTAGAATCGAAGAAGATGGTATAATTTTCGTCAGTAGGGATGGTACGATTCCTGCTCATTGCCATAGCCAACCTCATCAGATCGGTCGAAAAAATGAACGATTGGGGCGGCAGGAAGGCGAAATGGTGATCAGGAAAGACAGACTATGCCCAGCCCACCACTCCATCATTCATCTTGGATTCGTCGGTGAAAACAGGAGTAGACTGTTTATGGACCTCTTTTTGCGAAAGAAAAGAATCCCTTAACATAGGTGGGTGGAAATTAGCTTTCGCCAATGACTGTATGTATCCCCAAGATGATGATGATAATAATAATAATAATAATAATAATAATAATAATAATAATAATAATAATAATAATAATAATAATAATAATAATAATAATAATAATAATAATAAAAACTATTACTACTACCACTACTATTAATAATAATAATTAATTATGATGATAATAATAATAATAATAATAATAATAATAATAATAATAATAATAATAATAATAATAATAATAATAATAATAATAATAGTAAAAAATAATAATAATAATAATAATAATAATAATAATAATAATAATAATAATAATAATAATAATAATAATAATAATAATAATAAAACTATTACTACGACTACCACTACTATTAATAATAATAATAATAATAATTAATAATAATAATAATAATAATAATAATAATAATAATAATAATAATAATAATAATAATAATAATAATAATAATAATAATAATATAGTCAAAAAGCATAAAGTTTACGAGGAATCGTAAAACATTTTATTACGATTATTTTTCTTTTGAAAGATGGTTGATAATGTTCATGGGTTTGACTTAGTCATTTATTATAGTAAATAAATATCGGAATAAAAACAAATTTGATTTATCAACTCCGAGAAGAAATGTAGGTGTATACGACTAAATAAATTATTGCATACAATTTATTACCTTCGAGATATATATATATATATATATATATATATATTTATATATATATATATATATATATATATATATATATATATATATATATATATATACTATATATATATATATATATATTTATATATATATATACTCATATATATATTTCTTCCGCATGATATATAAGGGCGACAGGGCTAGCAGCAATCTTTCCTTTTAACTTCAGTACTTACTCTTGGGCCAGCGTTAGAATCTTATGCCACCTAGAAACAATATTATTTGGGGAGCTCTGGCAGAACAGTATTGAGACCTAATGGAAGAAGATGCTGAGTTCTACTGAAAGGGCGAAAACCCTACCTGAGAGTGTTAACTCGAGGGCTCGCGTCGGAAACCATTGCGCCAAGAAATGGTTTTCTAGACTCTAGAGTGATCTAGGGTTAAGCGTTTCGGGCCAGAAGAAGATGCAGGTCCAACTGACAGGGCGAAAGCCCTTCCTGGGAGTTGTTATAGATTATATATATATATATATATATATATATATATACTATATATATATATATATATATATATATATATATATATATATATATATATATATACTATATATATATATATATATATATATATATAAACAAATACCAAGATTAGGAAAGACAAAGAAAGACTTCAATTGTGTGTTTTCAAGTTTTCAAGGAAAATATTATAGTTGCGTGGAAGATTATGTCAAGTAGATATGTAAAGGAAATGAGTATTTGAATCATTGAAAACAACTATATTTTCGATCCCAAATTAGAAAAATGAAAAAGATTAGAGGGTGGTTGTTCCAAGTACATCCCTTTGGGATCCACTGTTTGAAGGTGAGTGGGACTTACTCCGAAGTGTAAGGAGTAATGAAGTGGGGGGAATTGTGAGACTAAGAGTAGATAGGCGATAAAGTTAATGAGAGATCATCATTAATGAAAAGTAAATGAGTTGGGGATAAGATAGATCCACAATAATATGACCCACAATGACCCACTATTGATAGACTTAAAGGATGAGCAGTGGTCAAAGAATGCTAGGAAAAGAAATCAGAAAGAAAGTTGCATAGAAAAAAAAAGATTCCGTAAATAGAAATCGAAGCTTTAATACCACGCTATCGAAAGCTTTCGTTAACCCTAAGACCACCGCAAAAACTTATAATTTAATTCTAAAGAGTAGATCATGCAGTGGTTTTTCATCCCTTGGGGTGCGTCTCCAAATACCAGGGGGTGCGCGACAAGCGCGAAGAAAATCCTTTAATTTTAT
>JABUQX010015666.1:57500-60000 GCA_015478945.1 Trachelipus rathkii | reverse complement strand
GATTTTGAGGCGTGACCCACAACAAAGTAGACCCAACAACCGAATTAAATCTTAATATTTAATGCACCAAACCACTCGTAAATAAAAATTACTTAAAAAAGTATACACATTTATTAAAAACTTGAAATAATAATCACGTATTTGCTGTAGCCAATCACACACACACACACACACGCGCGCGAGCACACACACAGACACACACATCTACAAACACACAGATTGTTTTGGTGGGTTCATTGGCCCGAAATTGCATCTTTTTTAAAGAGGAAGAGTGATTTTATTTCTTATATTCAGTCTATTTTTAGGAGCTTCATTATTTCTGGGAAATAATTCTGTCATTAAGGAGGAAGCTAATAATAATAACTAATGTTAGTTAAATTATTACTCTAAATATAATATTTATAATAAATCAATATATTCTATGCAATATTGATACAACCATTCTCTCCAGCAGAGCTGCGGAGTCGGAAATGGAGTTGCTCCCAGCTCCGACAATTATATACAAATAAAGTAGCTATTATTTTTATTATTACAGTATATATATATATATATATATATATATATATAAACAGCAGTGCTATACTATATATGTTGTCACTACTCCTGGCATTAACCAGATCTATATATACAGGTTTTCTGCTGCTCAGCAACCCTTAGTAACCTAACGCTGCGCCATAATATATATAACTATATATATGTATATATATATATACTCTTTATTACTCTCTTCTTCTTTATATTTTATATATATATATATATATATATATATATATATATATATATATATACTGTAGTAATAAAAGTAATAATTACTTAAACTGCTTAGGTACGCTTTCAGCTTCAAAAACTCAGACTAAAATTGATACTTTTTTCATTAGTCAAAAACTTGTTCTGTATGTTAAGTGAAAAATTCAGGAAACAATTTATTGTAATGGTTGTTAAAAAAAATTTTTTTCCTTTTTTTTTGGTTGCTAAAGATTTTTTGTTTTCCTTTTTTTTTTAACACCAAAATTTAAAGGACTAAGTGGAGAAGTGACTTCGAAACTGGCAGTTTCTTTAGACAGGGAAAACATTCGTAGAATGGTTCTAAAAGAAGCGAAAAAACACTTAGGAATTGCTTAAAGGGACGCCTTGTCCATTTAAAAATGGATGCTTGCACAATGGCAAAGGCAAATTATTTTGCTATTAGTATTAGATATGTGAACGAAGATAGAAACAGTATTACTATACTAATAAAACATTAGCATAAGAGGTACCAAACCGTTATATTTCAAAAAAATATATTTAACAGCTTCTTGTTGATTTTATAAAAGAATTTGAAATCAATTAGCGTAGTTACTGATAAGGCACTGAACATGATCAGTTCGATTGAAATATTAAATATGGACAATGACAAGAACTGGAGGAACATAAAACTGGTCAATGTGATACTGATTTTATTGGAAGTCAAAACGAAGAAGTAAAAGTTGATTTTCTGAATGAACTTGATAAAAACATGAAAAGATCATGTTCAGATAATGCTAACAAATCACAAATGAGGTTTGGAGAATGCCCCAGCACAAAATTTCCATGGGTTCCGATGGTATTTTAAGATAAGAAAATTTGCATTTCCAATCGGAATTTTCTCATTTGGGTTATTTTTTTTAATTATTTTATTTATTTAATTATTTATTTATATACAGATAACCACCATTCACGGGCAGAACCCTTTTCAAGGAGGGGGCAGAACAATATAAAAACAGCATTTGTTTTGTTTGTAAAAACCTATTGGTTTTAATATAAAAACCAATCGGAAAATTTCCAATTGGGAAGTTTCCTTTGTTTTAAATTTACGATAATAATCCTGCTGGTTCCAATAAAAAAATTCCCATCGGACATATTTTGCTGGTCTGAGTACTCACACAGCCCAGCAAAAAATGTCCGATGGGAATTTTCGGCTTTAAAAATAATAAACTCTGATAAACATCGTTAGAGGAGGGTTTTATTGAAGAAGTTTTATTTTTAAGAAAAAATTGCTTTGAACAAAATTATATTATATATGTTCAGGAAGTTCATAGTTTGAAGAGGAATTATTTTAAGTTAGGAAGAAAGTAAATTATAATTTATTTATTTATTTATTTATTTTAAAATTTTATTTTCCATAAATTATTTTTAAAATTTTTAATTATAAGTCAAAATAAAGGAGTCACTAACAAACATTCTTTTAAATAACCATTTTGTAATCTAGAAAATTAGTGATTTCTTACGTAAATGGAAAAAGGATTATAACTATGAGTTGGGTCTGAGCTTGGTATGAACAATTCTAAAACATTGGAGTTAGAGCCGGAGCCGGAGCCGGTTAACTTTAAAAGGATGAAGCAGGAACCGGAGTAGGAGCCATTAAAACAATTTACCGGCTTCGCAGTCCCAAATCTCCAATCAAGATATTCTAACATCCATTATGTAGACACTTAAAACCATTAACAACTCACAATAAGTTGGAGTTTAAAAAAAAAAAAAA
>JABUQX010015666.1:45000-52500 GCA_015478945.1 Trachelipus rathkii | reverse complement strand
TAATATATAGCTGCACTATCGGTTATCTTAGTCCTATCCAAAATTGATGCCAAAGAAGGAGTAATAATATTGGTTATCACCCTCTTCACCTTTCTACGTTTTTAAGATTTATGCGAACCAACAGCGCCGTAGACCTTCTCATCTTAATTGTTAGGATAGGAATCTTCAGCAGTGGAAGGGGATATACTGGATGACTCTAGTTGCACTACATCAGATGACACAGCGACATCCCTTTTGGCATGCTGTAGCTGTTGTTCAGTTCGCCCGTTCTGGTCGTACAGTTCATCTAACCTCATTTCTAGCCAGAACTATGTCTATGCTACTCATTCCTCCTCTTCTTCTTGGTTCTCGTTGTATAAGTAAAGAGGCTTTATTTTGTCCTCTCGAATTATTTGACCAGCAAAACGACAGGTCTTTCTATCTTCTCTAGTTCGTATTCTTTGCATATCATTTTCATTCTTGTTATGATATTATTCTTTCTCATCTTCGGAATTCTACTCATATCCCAGAATCGCTCAGCAAAAATGACTGTTTTGGCGAAGTAAGAAAAATATTACACCTAGAACTTCTCCATTTGGGGGAAGCTTTGAACCTAAAAACGTAAGTTTAAGTGAAATAAGGAAGTCTTTGTATCTTGTTGACGCCATCGAAATTAATATAGTATTTTATAAATATTTAAGTTTAAGCTTTATAAAAAAATTAAACATACTCCACTGTGCTATTATTATTTGAAAGGAAATTAGAATGAATTACAATTGATTTATGATATGAAATTGCATAATGTACATTCTCTACAGACTATGAAGCGTCGAAGGTGGTAGGTGTATCTATACACATGTCACCTTTTAAGATGTTCCCATCTACAGAACTCAAAAATATTTCCCCATATAGGTTTTTTTCCTACAACGTAAATTATTTTGGCCTAGGAGCTAAGTAATTCGAACCTTTGATTTTAAGGACCACCCTAGATTATATATATATATATATATATATATATATAGCCTATACCTATATATATATATAATAATATCTTAATAATATATATATATATATATATATATATATATATATATATATATATATATATATATATATATATATATATATATATATATATATTAGCGCAAATCACGAGAATGGCGAAGTAAATTCTGGGCTGGAATACATTTTAAGGCATGTAAGTATGGATATTAGGCTTTGGGGGAGGGAGATGAAAGAACAGATTGATTATACACTTTAGGGTTGATAGGAGGATATATATATATATATATATGTATATATATATATATATATATATATATATATATATATACCTACTAATATATAACATATATATAATATATATATATATATATATATATAAGAAAAATTTAACTAGGTGGTGAAAATGAATTTATATGAATGTATTTTTGTTCCTACTATATTGTATGGTTGTGATGAAACATTTGTATTAAATACGAAGTTAAAGAAAATAATTGAGAGGTTTTGGAAATAAGGGTTTCGCTAGATATATGTGGAGTGAGGAGAAGGGATAGGGTATAGGAAATGCAAGGATAATAGCAAATGCTCAGCTAGATCATTTCTATAACCAACGTCTGATAGAAGAAGCAGAACAAGGTGTACTGAGGTGGTATCGACATGTGCTTAAGATAGATGAAGATAGAATCGCTAAGAAAGTTTTAATGTAGGTGTTAGGTAACAGGGAAAGGACAAACCCAAATGGAGGTGGATTGATGGATTAAAATAAATATTATTAGAAAAGGGTATAAATATGGAAGGAGGAAGATAGAGTCATAAGGAGGAAAGTAGATCATAGGAAGTTCCATCAAAAGAATATATTAAAATTGAACAATCCGGAAGAACACAGTTAACTGAACAATCTGAATGTGCAACTGACATCACCCCGCAGCTATGTCATATGACTTAATTTTCAAGAAATTTCTTTAATAAAATTTAAAGCAATTTAGCTTTTAGTCCCTAAATTAATCTGTTTAATTTGATTAAAGTATTATAATGAGTAAAAAAAATTTTGAATTTTTTTTTTTATTGACAGTCAAGATTCGGATATTTTTCCGTATTCCGATACTAACTCCGACTTTCTTTGAGAAATATTATTATTATTATTATTATTATTATTATTATTATTATTATTATTATTATTATTATTATTATTATTATTATTATTATTATTATTATTATTATTATTAAAAAATAAGCGACCTCAAACAAAATAGTATGAAGCGCAAAAAGTGACCATCTCTGCTTCCTTGTGCGTTTTACACAATATACAAAGGGAAGAGGAAATACCTTTCAATTACCGAAACAATGAGTGACGAAAATTTTATATTTAAGAAAGCGAAGAAAGAAATAAAATAATATTTTTATTAGCATAAAAAGAAACTGCGAGGTAAAAAAAAAAAAAAAAAAATCCATGGGCATAGGACAAATAATTACAAGATACTATATATATATATATATATACATTTATTTATATAAGGATATAGATACTAACATATGTAGATATATATATATATATATATATAGCAATAACATATTTAGGCAATATTATATATATATATATAATAAGAATAGATATATTTCTAATATATATATATATATATAAATAATATATAGATAGGTAAAATAATATAACATATATAAAAAAATAAATCAATATATATATATGTATAAATAATATATATATATATATATATATATATATATATATATATATATATATATATATATATATATATATATATATATATATATATATATCATATTTGTAGATTTTGATCGGCAACTACCGAGGTAGTTTTGCGAAGTGGTTGGAATCCCTAGGTTTTGCGAGATCGTTAATGTCAACGACCGTGATTCTCAGTCTCTCTCTCTCTATCTCTCTCTCTCTCTCTCGCTCTCTCTCTTTCTGTCTCTCTCCCTCTCACTCTCTCCCGCTCTCTCACTCTCTCACTCTCACTCTCTCTCTCTCTCTCTCTTATATATATATATATATATATATGTATATATATATATATATATAATATATGCATAATAATAATATAATATATATATATATATATATATATATATATATATATATATAACAATAACATAATATATATATATATAACTATATATATTATGTTCATAGCTTAGTTTGGAGTTAGGTCAGAGTTAGGTACCGTAAGTTAACCTAACTAACCTAACCTATGAAATAATATATATATATAATATAATAATAATAATATAACAATAATATATATATCTTTATATATAAACAATAATAACCAATATATATATATATATACTATATATATATATATAATTTCCAACGATCTCCGTGTTACCCTTGCACCAAGGGATAAAAGTCTTGCTTTAAGTATTTTGTATATCATAAGATATATTTCTTTATAATAATGATTTTTCTATTACATATATAAATAGAGAAGAGAAGAAAGAAGAAAGAAGAAAGAAGTGAAAAGAGTGTATACTCGACTCTCAACAATCTCATGCGTTGACTCAACTACCTCATAAACTTCTGCATCAGTGGTTGCCACGATCAAAATATATATATAATAATATATGTAGCATAACTATATATAATATGTATTATTATCAATCCGCACAAATCTAATATACTATATATATATATATATATATTATATATATATAACATATATATATAAATAAGTCTTTGTTTCTTGCAGATAATTTGGCTTACTTTAGGTTACTTGAATGAACATTAAAAATTGGGCATTGTAGGAGATTTTCTGTAATTGATTTTCAGTTTAAGGCAAAGTGTATTATAACACTACTCATAATATTCACACATCACTAAAACATAGTCAGTATTATACAACAGTACCTCTTTTCAAAATAGTACAAAAATTACTCTCTATATTCCAGTCACTTGGATTTTAATCCACATCCGGTAACTTCGATTCTAATCCACATCGGGTCAATTGGATTCTAATCCACATCTGCGGTGCTAGTACATCTAGATGACACGAGTTGAAAAGGAGTTTTGCTATTAATTAAAACTCAAATAACTAACTAATCAGTGTGACTATGATGCATTAGTCTGGAAAACATAACTCGATTTCTCCTGAGTGTAAAACCTACTGTGGTAAGTAGTGAACCCACCAAATAATCTACAGGTTCGGTTTCTATTAATCTAACTTTCTAACCTAATATATAAATATGGGCGTAGGGTGACATGGCTACCTATTCAAAGCCCATTCAAAATTTCAAACCCATTATTGATAAGGTTAATTTCCTCAAAATAAATAAAAACATTTTTTTTTGAAAAAAGTCTTCATTAATTCTAAGCCCCATATATATATATATCTTAATATATATATATATATATATATATATATATATATATATATATATATATATATATATATATATCTTCTACTATATATATAATATATATATATATATATATATATCAAAGAAACTTTTGATTGAGTAGAGATGACCAATAGTCGGTGGAGAAAGCTAACTTGGATGATTAATTCTGAAACTAGTTTTAAAGTAGTCATACATTTTCTCACATTAAATATCTCCGTAGTATTCCCTTTGAAGTAGTGGATGTAAAAGGAATGCTACTTTCAGTAGCCCTTCAAAGCCAAGAATTTCAACTTGAAAAAAACGGAAAATTGTCCATTATTGTCATTTCGGCAATTTTGCTATTCATATATCGTAGTTTTTTTCCCCTATTTTAGCATCCCATATTTGGTATTTTCTACACAAGTTTCTAGAATAATCTGTTTCATCATTGGAGATTCTTTCATCTTTAACTCAACATTTATACCTCTTCTTTGTGCTTGCTGCTTGGAAGGTTTCTAAACCCAGATGTCGCTGTTCCTTTCCGAGAACAATTACGATTGAAAGTATACACTTTTTGTGATGCCATTAGATACAATATCGAATTAATCCCAAACCACACTGAAAGAGGATGCCATTATGGAGATGTGCTTCAACAATTGATCTCGAACGTATATACTCACAAGTACAAGTCGATCAATATAGCTAGACTTCGAGTGGAACTCAAATTACTGTCACGACCTTGAGTCGGTATTCATTAACTCAGTCTGGTCAACTAATCAGAAAGGCTAAGTTTTCAAACAAGTCCCATCGAACCATTTTATACTTGCATTCGCATGTGTCCGAGTGCTAATGAGTATAATTTCTTTTTAATATTCCCGAATGCATAACATTTAACAGGATGTGAATAATTTGGAAAAACATGCGACATTCGGCCCATCTCTAATATATATATATATAATAATATATATATATATATATATAATAATATATATATACGTAATAATATTAACAAATATATATATACACAACACACAATAAATATATATATATATATATATATATATATATATATATATATATATATATATATATATATATATATATATATATATATATATATATATATATATATATATATATATATATTTTTATATATATATATTATATATATATATATATATATATATATATATATATATATATATATATATATATATATATATATAAATAGAATATTTTTTTATTTTTTTTTATAAATGTTCATACCTCACGGGCATAGTAATATTTAAAGAGGGGAATTTCCCTAGGTATTTTCTACCTAGGATCCGGACTAGAAATCGAATCCGCGCCCTTGCCATGGGACTGTGTCGCTCTACCGATTGGGCCACGATTAATTTAATCTCCCAGGCTCATACTGATATTAAAGGGGTGATGTAAAGAAAGCCTCTTCTTTTTATTCTTTATTAACATCACTGTATTCGGATCACCAACAAAAAGGATAATTTCTTTTTAATAGGTTCAATGATTAATGGAGGTCTGGATCTGTTATTATTTCTTCATTAAGAAACTTATTACAATAGATCTCTATAATTGGGGCTTTTATTATATAATATTTACTATATTATGATCATTTGTAGGCGAGTGTACACAGAAAGGTATGACCAAAGAAGTCAAATTCTTCCCAACTTAGATTATTAAGCTCACTCTTAATATGAAAATCACAATATGTTTTATATTATATTTAACTTATAAAATTTCGAAGTAGGGACTGGCCCTGCCTTCTCAGTCAAAGGTGGTATTCCGACTGCCTGTTCCCTTTTCCGGCTTTGCCAAGAAACTCTGACGGTTTAAGGAACTACATTCTGATTGGTTAGTTTAATTTTAAATAAATAAAAATAAAAACAGCCACTTTCATAATCTTATAAAGTTAGTTTACATAAATACACATAACCTTCTTAGAGGCATTGGGTACAAGTTCTTAACAGGTGTGTACCAGAAATACGCACATAAAGTGCGTTGGTTACACATTACAACTATTTTCTCTACATACTGAGTTTTATTAGGACCGAGAGTAAAGATTTGACCTTGTTATATATATATATATATATATATATATATATATATATATATATATATATATATATATATATATATATATATATATATATATATATATTTATATATATATATATATATATATATATATATATATATATATATATATATATATATATATATATATATATTTAATAATATAACCCTTTACATATTTTTGTTACCTACCTTCTTATATATGTGTGTGTGTTTGTGTAGGGTGTAGGTGTGTGTGGATGTGTGTGTGATTGTGTGTGTGTGTGTGTTCGTGAAAAAAAAAATTCTTAAGAAGCAAAAGTAAAAAAGCAGGACAAAAAAATGCTTTAAAACAAAAATATTGTTTTTGTATTTAGTTGTAGAAGAGAAAAAGAAAATGCAATTGTTTTAACATCAACGGAAGATTTATTTTAAAGTTTTCGCATCATTTTCACATTTATTTTTTTAATTCATGTAATAACAATAAATTAAATCTCGTATGCTTTAAGAAGATTTCAAAATTAAAAATTAAAAGACTTAAAATATTTGCCTCATTGTAAATAATAATAATAATAATAATAATAATATAATAATAATATAATAATAATAATAATAATAATAATAATAATAATATTAATAATTTCCTGATAAAGATAGGTGAAAAAAACTTGGTATGTTAGAATAATAATGATAATAATATTATTAATAATAATAATGATAATAAAAATAATAAAAATAATAATAATAATAATAATAATAATAATAATAATAATAATAATAATAATAATAATAATAATAATAATAATATAATGATAAAAATAGGTGATAATAATAATATATATAATAATAATAATAATAATAATAATAATAATAATAATAATAATAATAATAATGGCAAGCACGTGATTGTTTTGGTTCATTTCCAATTATGTGTTTTCAAAACCATTCGCAATACACAAAGAATATATATATATATATATATATATATATATATATATATATATATATATATATATATATATATATATATATATATATATATATAATATATATATAAGTATATGAATGTGAAAAAATAAAAATATGAAATATATA
>JABUQX010015666.1:37500-42500 GCA_015478945.1 Trachelipus rathkii | reverse complement strand
CTAATCTTCTAAACTCTTCCTCTACAAAGCTGTCACGTAAACTCGAAATCAGAGAAGCGTTTTTCGAACTACACTAATAATACTAACATCAAAATATTCGATTTCTCAATCTTCTTAACCCATTTAATAATGATCATAAAAATTTATTGTTTTTTATAATTTGATGTTACTACATTATATAAGTCTTGTAAGGAGTTACTCGGATCTAAATTTAGAAGGACTGAAGTGTTTGGTATTGACTTTATAATTTTCAAGATAGCCATTTAAAAAACTTTCACATGTTTCAAAATATTCATTAATAAAAATTTCCCTCAATTGGAGAAACTTTGATTGTTATTAAATATGAATAAGAGATCTGGGATGGAAGTTTACCTAACGGTAAGAAAGGAAAAACTTTTCACGGAATTTCATAAGGAATTTCAATTTGAATGTATTAATAAAATTTAACTGCAAATTAATCAAAGTACAAAAAGTGTATTATTAAAGAACCGTGTAAAAGGCCGCCTCGAGAAGAGATACTCATTCTTCGTGCTTCGTTTCTTTTTTCCATTTTAGTCTCTTCTATTCAATTACTCCTATATTAGGTATTGATTCTCATTCAAGCAAGAAACGTGCTATTTTCTATGTGCAGCATTTTCAAATTTGCTCATGTAACAACGTTTTTACGAGCTTGTGCTTTTGTATTTTTTCCCTCCCAAATTCAAGAGTTTCAATTTTGTTTATATATAAGTTTTTCTCTTCTTTTTTTTAATCAGGAAAGATACAATCGGTTCTTAATGAGAGTGATCCACCATATCATAGGAACGGAAGAAATGGAAGAAAGGAGCAACAACTCAAGATATATATATATATATATATATATATATATATATATATATATATATATATATATATATATATATATATATTGATATATATATAAATCTATATATATATATATATATATATATATATATATATATATATATACTATATATATATGCCTAAATATTGAACTCTATATCAAGCTAATAAAATTAAAAATTGAAAGCATAATTATTCCTATAAAATACACCAAAGTACTATTTTTATTATTATATAATCATTTAATCATAATACATAATCATTTAATATAACACTTATAGTTACTTTAGCAGTGTTTACATTTTATTGTACAAAATATATTTTACTCTTCACAAATCCGCTAAGATAAAAATTTGATTCTTAAATGCACTTATTATATATATATATATATATATATATATATATACTCTATATATATATATATATATATATATATATATATATATATATATATATATATATATATATATATATATATATATATATATATATAATAAAAATATATATATATATATATATATTGTAAACCGTCGATATTGCTTAATTTATAACATTAATAATTACATTTGATTTACAATATTTAAGACTTAAAAAACCTAGTCTAAATCTAAAAGGTAAATTCTCCGTATTTATTAAATAACTATTTTTTTTATTCAACTATTAGGAATCTGATTGTAGCTAATTTTTTCCCACTTTTCTACATTATTTCCGTAAATTAACTTTCAATTAAATTTTCTATAAGATTTTTACATCTCGTTTCATTTATAGTTTTGTAAATTATACTTTTGTAAATTATTTTATGTCTTCTTAATAAGCTCGCTCATTGGTCAAGATATTGTAAACTTTTCTGTTATTCTGAAACTTCTTTTACATTTTATCAATTTCTAAGCTTCTTGAGACCTCAATCAATATCTTACAATATATTTAATCAATATTACTTTTTTATGACGAACCTCCAATTACCTTAATTGTATTCTAGGACTGAAAACTTCCTCTGGGACTTCATAATCTATGATAATACTTTAAGAATAGTAACTTCGCATTTTCTCCTCCCACATATTCCCAAGAGTCTTTCTTCTTTAATTAAACTTTGTTGCCATTTATTTCATTCAGTCTCGTTAAAACCAAGGTTGCTGAATTAGAGTCAGGAGTCAGACATTTTTTTTCTTGTTTTGACAACCATGCATGATTACACTCTCATTTCAATCACATTTTTTGTTATTCTGTGAATATTCTCCTATTTGTATTTTAAATTTTAAAATATTATTCTCAATTTTATATTTAGTATTATATTATTTTAAATTTTAATTTTTTTATTTAATTTTTTTCTTTCCTGACGCTAGTTTCAAAATTATATATTAATAAACACTCAATAATAGACTATAATTATATTATTTGTGCAGTTAACGATTTCATTCATCTACACCCACGTTGTTATTAAATTCATATAACTTTTAATACTTTCCAGATTAATCCAACCACTATATATATATATATAAATATATATATAAATATATATATATATATATATATAATATATATTATATATATATATATATATATATATATATATATATATATATATTTTATATTAGTGATGGGAACATAATCGCATCGTATCGTTTATATCGTGTATATTATTATTAGGTCTATATTTACATCGTCATCGTCATCGTCATCGGCAAATTTCGCCGATATTGTGTCCGATTAATTGAACGAAATATTAAAGATTTTGAATAATTATATTATATTATCTATATTATATTTATATTATATTTAATTAATTAATAATATTATAAATAATATAAATATATAATAATAATAATAAAATAATGTATAAATAATAATATAATAATATTTAATAAAATTATAATACAATAATAAGATATATATATATTATATATATTATATTATATATATATATACTATATATATATATATATATTATATATATCCATTTTGCTTATTTTGTATGACATTCCAGTGCCTATGTCTCCCAGTATTGTTCTAATCCTACATCATCTCTCTATATGTACTACTAATTATATTATCAATACTTATCATCCCACCCCCCTTCTAGACAACATCTTACAGACATTCCCTATCCGTTATCATCCATTACGGTTATGGGGGAAAAAAAATTGCCCCATCGGTATGTCCTGCGTGTCGTAGAAGGCGTACTAAGGACTGTGGTTGTTTGGTTGGCTTCCTTTACTATCTTTTCTTTTGCCCAGGAATGCTAATCATGCCTCGGAGTCAAGGTCGTGTATCGCAAGTAAGCCCCCTTTCTATCCTTCGGTCGAAAATGTAGTATACGTACTGTTATGTTATATTTCTGTAGTGAATAAAATGTTGAGGAGAATGAGGAGAGAGGCTGATGGATTGTATTTAGATAAGGGTCAATTTGATTTGCTCGGCTGTGACTGAAACAAAGATGAGAAGGAAACTGTGATATATTTATATGTGGTGTTGGATATAGTGTTTGTGTTGCTGTGGATAGGAATGAGAGGGGTGATAGAAGGATTTGCATTCTGATGAGTGAGTTGCTGGTAGAGAGCTAGGTAGATTTTGTGTGTGTTGAGTACTAGAAGTCTAATATAAATTTAAGTTGAAAAGGTCAAAATTTGTGTGGTTGCGACATATGGAATCATCTTGAGTGGTTGGTATATAGAGTTATCGTTTTCCTGGGTTTACTCTGATTGATGTTTTTTGGATGGGGGGGAAATAGGAGATTAGTGTCATTTTGCCAAAATCGTCTGTATTTAAAAAACGAAAATATTTCATTTCTAAGGATTTTTTTTTTTTGAACAGTTGTTCACCACCACTCACGGGCAGAGCCTATTCAAGGAGGGGTGTATTACTCTCAAAAGTTTCACCCTCTCGCGCAAATTACGCATATGAGCCAGACGTCCAGGCTTTATAAGGGTGAGGGATTATTCAGTAGGAATACCAGAAGATGGGAGAAGAATTTCCCTATCATATTATAGTAGGGGTTGTGTTAAGATATGTGTATATCAATTATCTATAATCGCTTGATGTACCAATGTCATACCACAATACTCGTGCGCAGATACGGCACCTATTGTGCTACGAAGGTGTCGTAAAGGGGGTGGTATTCGAGTTGAATAAGTTCCCTCGGGAGGATTGCCGCTGGGTGGTAACCTATAGGAATAGAGATAAGCACCAACTATCGCCTCGGCAAAGATGCGAGGGTCATGGAACTGGATAAGTACAGTAAACAGGTTTACTAAGCCTTTTTTGCCGGTTGACTCGACCTCTGGTTCCAATAAGCCGGGTGAACCAGGCCCCCCTCTCTAGTATATAGATGCAGTACTCATACAATGGGCGGATGAGACCTTTGTATAATGCGGTAGCACTGAATATAGTTAGAAGCTCTACAGTCTAAACAAAATCCAGTTTCTTTGAGGCGCCTAGCAA
This sequence comes from Trachelipus rathkii, assembly GCA_015478945.1. Classification (NCBI taxonomy): domain Eukaryota; kingdom Metazoa; phylum Arthropoda; class Malacostraca; order Isopoda; family Trachelipodidae; genus Trachelipus; species Trachelipus rathkii. The sequence goes on along the minus strand of JABUQX010015666.1, from coordinate 38,219 downwards.
ACTCGGTTGTGTGTGAGGTTCCATGTATCTTATGTTCTTGTTATAAGTGTCAAGGTTAGTTTAGTCTTATTATTAGGTATGTATTGTTATCTGATCTAGAACCGTCGAAAGAGACAGGAAAGTTAGATGGTATTTTAGAAGGAGATTTGTACAAGTTGGGTTTTTAATAGAATTTTAAATTTCACCCAAAGTTATTTCTATCCATCAGCGAGAATAAAAATCGGACAGATTATATCTGTAGTTTGGCAATTCCAGAAGTAAAAGTGGGAATAGAATTGATATGAGTAGTTGAATGAAGGGTCGAGTCATCGTGAATAACGAGTGGATAGGAGTTTAGAGGTACAGTGAGTATAGTATCAATAGAAAGTAGTGAGAAAGACATTGATCCGTTTAGTGTCTCACCACATGATTCTAGTTTATATGTATAAAAGAAGTCGCCCCATCAACAACAGCCGATATTGAGCGATGTTAATATGTGTTATTATCTTGTATTTATATGTTACATAAGAAGAAAGAAACCCCAGGAGTGGGAGCTTGGGAGAGCAGTGACGCGTTGCCATAACTCGTGTCATATGTTTGGATATGTTTTCAATGCGCCACCCTACCCAAGTCTCCCGTAGTTCCTAAGAGCGAAATAACCATAAATCGGTTTTAATAGGATATGTAATCGCCAGTAGACTTCTGTGCTACGAAGCACTGGCGATCGAGTGAGTTTTTCC
>JABUQX010015666.1:25000-35000 GCA_015478945.1 Trachelipus rathkii | reverse complement strand
AATTCAGTTTGCTTAGAGGCACAATCTTGTGTGTGTTGTCGGAAATGTGTGGCTTAATCAAGAATGGCCCACTTTGAGCAGAGAGAAAACATGAAATTTTGTGTCAATTTTCAGAAACATTCGATTTGGATAAGAAGTACTGTGATGAAGCATTATCGCGAACCCCGAGTTTTACCGCATGGTATACGCGCTTTATACGAGGGCGGGAGTCGCTGAAGATGCATGAGCAGGGTGTCGGAAGACCCATCAACAGCGTGTAATGATGACTATCTCATTGCTAAAGTTCGGAGATAAATCCGGAACTGACCTGGAGGAAGCAACGATTGATGGTGCCTGATAATTGTCGGCTATTTCTCATGGGCAATTGTCAACGCGATCCTGCGCACAAACTTGAACATGCAACCTGGGCGTGTGCACTGTCTATCTCTTGTTCATAGATTCTCACCAGGAGCATGGTGAGAGCGACTACTTATGAGGTAGTCTTATTGTCTTATGGGGATGTGGATCGAGGAATTGGTGAATAGGGTATTATTAACTGGGCGATGCAGACATACGATCCCTCAAACGAGAGCCCAGGCCCCGAGTGAAACTTCATATATTCTGTATATATTTATAATAGGTCGAAGTCTTAGCGTCTTAAAGGGATAAGTCTAGTCGTATGGTCTTTTTGACATTAAAGGTCTCTATGCACTTGTGAGTCATTATCCAGGGTCATCAGTTATCAAGCAATAATGTACATTGATATTCTCCGTGCTTCGTGACGCAAATAGACGCAAATGTTTCTGAGCTTTGGGAAGCGAAATATTGGGTATTGCACCATGACAATGCCCGGCACATCGTTCACTCCTGGTCTCTGGAATACTGTACGTTATCTATGTCTCTACCTTGGTTTCTTCTTATTTCTTACTTCTTCTTCTAACGATTTGACTCGCAGCTTGATTTCTATTTTTTCCTCTGTATTGTATATATAAAGGTGACAATTTATTCAGAGAAGAAATTCATAGTGCACGATCGTGTCTTGATAGAGGTAATCTAAAGATAGGCTTACAGCGATGGTTTCGAGCATGTGGTACGGGCGCTGGCAAAAGTGTGTGACTAGCCGAAGTAAGTTGAATGGGTAGAAGGTATCATATAACGATAATAAAGTTAAGTTAAAAGTTCCGGTTATTTTTTGACTCTAACCTCGTGTATATTATATATATATTAATAGTATTTATTATTTTAATTATATAGTATATATATATATTATTATTATATATATAGTATATAATATTATATATATATATATATATATATATATCTATATATATATAATATTATATATAATATATTATTTATTTATATATATATATATATTATAATATATTTATATATTATTATTATTATATATATATATATTATATTCTACGCTACTATATTGTTACTGTAAAAATTGTCTAGTTCTTATATCTGATAACAAAAAGACCAGTTTTGTTTAAAGTAAATTGACATTTTCGCTTAGGTAAACATTTTTAAATATAAATTAGAAAACTAATATAATTTCATAACCTATATTTACAAATTTTACAAAATTGGCTAAGAGGAGGCAAAACTGATAACTACGATCTTGAATAATCAGATCTTCTCTGATAGATCTGTTACAGAGGATGCTCAGGTCATATCTCAAACCATTGACTGATCATAAATGCGAGTAAATTATTGAATGGAAATATGATTTATATAAATATGATTGAATGTAAATGTGGTTTATATAAATGTGATTATTGAATGTAAATGTGATTTCAAAATCATCGTTGCAGTGTAATAACAAATATTTTGACACAAGAAAACCGAAGAGCGGCAACTGCAGTGTTTTAAGTGAAGAAAATTGGATATATATATAATATATATATATATATATATATATATTTATATATATATTATATATTATATTTATATAATATATATATATATATAAAATATATTAAATATTATATATATATATATATATTATATATATTATTATATATATATATATATATATCTATATATATATAATATATTATATATATATATAATATAATATATATAATATATACGGTATATTATTATATATATATCTATTAATATATATATAATATATATATATATATATATAAATATATATATTATATATTATATTATATAATATATATATATAATATATATATATATTATTATATATATATTCTCACGCATGCCCCGAATTTTTGGTGCATGTTTGCACACCTTTCCCCTAGTTTTGGGGAACTAAGGAACAGATGTGATATATATATTAATATATTATATTATAAAAAAATATATATATATATATATATATATATATATATATATATATATATATATATATATATATATATATATATATATATATATATATATTATATATATTATATATATATATATATAAATCATAGTGGTACTTACTTTGGGTGTAGCCAAACTGATCTTCCTCTTCGGTGTCTGTCAACTTCTCAGCCTTGGAACGCTTAAGAGCACCAGCACTTGCTCGGTCAATCTGATAAAGAAGAAATCTCAAATACTCTTTGCTAAATAAAATTTATTACATGGAATTTAAATAATGAAAAAAAAAACTCTCAATGCTGTCATCTGCTTTAAAGACGACGACCAATCGAGGTATTTTGATCATCTTTTTTCACCCATCGTTTACTTAACAAAATAAAAAAAAAAAAAAAACTCCAAACTTTAGTACTAATAAAAAGACTAATAAATTTTAACGACTTTTTAAGCGAGCTAAACTAATTTCATGTGATTGAGAGATAAATTTGCTATCAATTATTTCACTAAAATGAAGTCACGCCAAAAAAGATGATGATGATGTGTGTGTGTGTGTGTGTGTGTGTGTGTGTGTGTGTTCAAAAGTTTACTTCGAAAATAGAAACTTTTGAGTTAGTTAATATAAAAATTACTTGATATCTGTTAATATTACTGATATTATTAATATTACATGGTTCCACTAATTTTTATTCACACACACACACACCCACACATTCTATTATATATCTCACATCACACACAACATCACACCACACACACACACGCACAATCACTTACACATATAACGTATAATATATTAACACACATATCTATTCTTCTATACTCTCACTCATAATACCTCACAACACACACACACAAATTATACTATATAGATATATAATATATATATAATATATATGGACATATTTAAGTTGTAAAGTCTGTAGAATATTGGCAAGTGGCGTAGACAGAATTTTTTTTTCGGGGAAGCGTGAGGAAGGAGTGTGGTGTGGAAGGGGGGAGCTGAATCTTCCATAGTACCATTATATTTATATATAAATATCTATATATATATATAAAATATATTATATATATATATATATATATATATATTATATATAATAATATATATATATTTAATATAATTTCTTACTTCACACCGCCCACGGGCAAAGCCCTATTCAAGGAGGGGGTGTATCTTCAACAAAATTTCAACTATACGCAAATTTTAACGCAGATGATCAGAGAACGCGGGCTTTTAAGTGAGGGAGATTAAATTAAATTGATTAGGAAACACAGAAGATGGAAGAGAATTCCACAGAACTAAGGGGGCAGGAAAGAAGGAGGCACGCATGCGAACTATGGATGTTTGCAACATTCTACTACATAACCTTGTGCTGATAATCATGACCCCTTTGTGGCTGCGAGGTTGCGTCTTAAAGGAGGCTGGCACGCGAAGTGGGAAAGCTCTTTCTCTAGTCACCTGCGCTACGGTTACCTTATGAGAAAGAGATTAAGCACCAACATCGCGTCTCGCTAATATTATTAGAGGTTCTATAGTGATATTAGAAATACAGGAACGTTTATAAGTCTTTTTAGGCCTTTGACTCGATCCCTAATCCTAAGCCGGGTGAAACCTGAGCCCCTCACCAGAATATGAGAGCAGTTACTCCCATTACAATGGGCGGTATGAACCTTGTTATTATTATTGTGTAGTAACTGTGAAGAGGGAAAAAAGTCTCGCAGTCTATAAAGAACTCCAGTTTCTTTGAGGCCGCTTTAGCAAACCATGTGATGTGAGGTTTCCAAAGTATAGTATAGCCTATAGATGTAATTGTCAAACATGTGATGTAGTCGAGTAGGAATGTCGAAAGAGATAGAAAAGTTAGAAGGTTGTCCTTAGTATGATTATGTGTGGTATTGTATGAGTGATTATATGTTATTATAATTTCACAAGGGTTGCGACCGACCCCACCCGGGGAATTCTATTCTCAGATCGGAGTAATGAATCGGATAAGTATATATGACGAGAGGCCCAATTCTAGAAAGTAAAAGATTGGAGAGGCTAGATATGTATATATGATGTTGATGTATAGTGTGTGTCGTATGTCTTCATCAGCTATATGAGTGGATAGAGTTTAGATGTGCAGGTGAGAAGATCATTATATGTATAATAGTCTATGGATATTAATGTTATGTGGATTAGATCGATCCTCTGTATGGTATAACACCACTTGACGAAAATGGAGAAAGAAGTCGCCCCATCAAACAACAGCCGAGTTATGAGCGATTTGAAAGAAAGCTAGACATACAGTAATGCAAAGATGAAGGAGGAAATCCAAAGGCGGGGAGCTTGGAGAGCAGTTCCTTACGCGTGCCATTATGCCCTAAAGTCTGTAATTGTCAAGCGCCACACGCAAGTCTCCCGTAATTCCTGATGTGGTGTGAATTCTCTATTATATTGTATTATGTAAGAATCACCAGTAGAACCTCGAGCGCGGAAGCGTACTGGCGATCCGGAGAAGAAGGTTGATTAGTAGTATTCCAGATGGATATATAATGAGAGGAGAAGGCTAAGTTCGTGATATTATCATGGTGTAGTATTGGGGATTAGTTAGAAGGATCCAGAGCGGCTTCTTTTTTCGGAAATAGGTTGGACGATATCGAGCTTCCAACACTGATGGAGGGAAAGTGCTAGTATTGAGGCATAGAGGAATATAGGTTTGAACGAGGAGAGGGGCCAGCACGGAAGCACCACTCCCTATAATTCTCGGGGAGGAATTGCCATCCGCCACCCGCCTTCCTATATGGGTTCATAAGAGTTTTCAGGAGCCCATGCACCCGATCAAATGTATACTTCTAGTGTCTAAATAGGTAGATCTTCCGTTAATAAATATGTAGAGGAAGAGGAATGCCAGAATCGTTCCAGGGTTTGAGTTAGACGGAAATAGGAGGCCGTTATAGATGATTTGGCCTGTGTCAGTTTTGGAGAGTTAGGCAACAGAACCATCAGTATTCTGAATAAGAGGAGGAAAGGTAGATTTACAGAAAGTTGTTGGAGATGTTTTGGCAGAGGCAGAAAGGATTTATCAGTAGGAGAACCAAGATGGTTAGCGCACTTTCGTTTTTGAATGAAAGTCCGCTTTGCTCGTGGAAGAGTATCCCTGGCACCGGAATTTTCTAGCTGAATGAAAAATTAGCGAGAGTGATAGGAGAACGAGAATTTTTTCCACCCCGATAACGCATGTCCTCTAGCTCTAATGGCCAGGAATCAAGCACTGATCGAACGCAATGGGATTACTGAGGAGAGAAAGACTTTTAGTTGAGAAGTGAATGAACCTGCTCATCCCCATCAACTGAACAGTCTCCCACCTTGTGGCAGTAAGCCAAGCATCATCAGAGGAAATAGTCAGTCCATATTAAGTTATGTCGTAGTAATTAGCGCATAAGCTTTCTTTCTATATGGTCGTTATAAATTGCCGTATGTATCTATTCGTCGGGACTGTTGGGAGAAAGTATTTAAAATTAAGAAGATTATAATGGTTGTGGTCAGATTTACCAATAGGTATTGTCTGTAAGTGTAGAGTTGATGGTACTAGGGGTTAATTATCTGTGTCAGATAGAGTAGGTACTGTTATCCTGGTTATTTATGGTGTGTCATTTAGCCTCTTAGTATGTTGAGTAATGCTGATGATTCCGGCCTTCCTCCGCACCCCTAAACAGTATGAGAGGATCCCAACCATTCATGGGGTTCATGTATATCTCCTATATAGTTAGGTATCTAGATTTGGTGTAAAGTTATAACAGTTCGTGAGAAGTAGTAAGATATTCAAAAAATGCGTGGAAAAGCTGTTCTGTTAGGAGAACAGTAGCAGAAGCACATAGATTATTGTAGTAGAAGGAAGAAGATTTTAAGCCACAGACATTTCGAAATTAGGTTGATTCCGAGATTCCGAGACGTGTTCGGAGTTGTATGTCTTTAGGCATCATACTCCACCCTTAGATCGGAACTTATGAAATAAGTTATTAGTTAGATACATTAAACGAGGTAGAGGATGAATTCTTAGCCATCTTTGTCTCAGACAAGAGCAAAATTAGGGCTATGAGTTAAGAGAGGTTTGGTATTCAACGGAAGCAGAGTTAGAATTTAAGCCATGTTTGTGATGTCAATTTATATATATATATAGATATATATATATATATATATATATTATATATATATATATAGTATATATCTAATATATATATATATATATATATATATATATATATATATATATATATATAATATTATATATATATATATATATATATATATATATTATATATATATATATATATATATTATATATATATATTAGTATATATATTATAGAGGTGGAAGGGACAAATATTAAAATTTCTAAGAAACAAATGGGAGTAATTTAGCATTAGTTACTAAAATTATCTTACCTAAATTGTTAAACTTAATCGCCGGGCCATGAGAGTGAGCAAAATTCGAGATAACATCTTTCAGTTTTTTTTGTCAATATTTCGATGTATGTAGAGGGGGCAAGCCTCTAGTAAAGTCTTTCATCTCCAAATAGTATTTTCTCAAGTAAGTTTTTCAGGAAGTCTTATGTTTGAAAAGCTTCTTTCGTACTGAAGCAGTAGACAGGGAAAATTGCCAGTATTGTGTCAACATAGATGTAGAAATTTTGAAATTGTGACTGCGAACAAGAACTAGTCCGTCTATTGCTGTTTCTGGACGATCTGTGCTGTGATGTCATTTCAACTTCCATAAAATCCCATTCTGCTTTACTAAATCTTCTATTAGGCTTTCGAGGTCTCCTTGTAAAATGTTGCACAATCTTTTATCTTCTCATATCATGGCACATTACACCTATTCGGTATGACAAATTGCAGAGAAATAATCTCTTTATGATTTAAAAACCTCTCTTCTAGTGCTGAATTAAATCATCCAAATGGTATAAAAATGTACAATAATAAGTTTGTGGGTTGGAAGTAGGAATCGTTTGGGTCTGTATTTTTGGAACTTTTTAATTCTTGGTACAGCAATTTCAATACCCAGCTCTGATACGCTTACACATTCATTCTTCAAAAATCTGCTGAAATTCTAATGTTGCATTTTCTCTGATGGCTTCAAGTTTAGTTTTAACTAAAGGGCTTACGAGATTTTTCCTGAAAACGACGAATTATATAAAATTAATCACCCTCTGCCTTTATAATATTTAGCAGATATGATAACTTAAAATTTTTAGTGTCCTTGAATTTTCGGGGGGGGCCAATGGCCCCCTGCCCCCCCTGAATACGCCACTGTATAATATTACTATATATATTATATATATATAATATATATATATATATATATATTATATATTATATATAGTATATATCGATCAGATTATAGACTATATATATATATTTAAAGTGATATTTATATTGGTATATATATGTTTTGGTATATGTATATTTATTTATGTATGTATATGTGTATGTATTTATGTATGTGTATTTTTATTTATTTATTTATATAAAAGCGCCCGATAGCTCAGTAGTAGAGCACTCGCCAAACAAATCGAGGGTCCCAGGTTCGCAACTGGTCCGGTGGGAGAATGTGAGCTATTCCCTCCTTGGGCTTGGCTTCGTCCTACTCGGACGTTAAATGAGTACACCCTTCCTAGATTAGGGCTCTGCCAGTGAGCGGTTTGGTATTTATATGTATATATATATATATATAATATTTATATATATAATATAGTATATATATCTAAGAAATAATAATATATTATATATATATATATATATATATATTATATATTTATATATATATATATATAATATATATATATATATATATATATATAATATATATAAAATATATATTATATACGGTATAAATATATGATATTTATTTTTTAGTTATTATTGCATATATATATATTTGTGTATAATCTATGTATATATATATTATATATATGTATATTAAATATTATATTAAATATATATTATATAATATATATATATATATTTAGTGATGCACCAGAGAGTGATTTTGAACTGATTTTGAACTGAAGCCGGAGAATGAAATTTTCAATTTTTTCATTTATTTTTACTTTTCGCGATATATATATATATATAATAATATAATATATATATATAATAATATATATATAATAATTATATATAATATTATATATATAATATATATGTATATCTATATATATTATAATATATCTATATATATATATATACTATATATAATATATATATAATTATATAATATAATATTATTATATATATAATGATAAAAATCAGTAATCCACTCACAATTTTATTTACAAATTAATTATCTTAATAATTTTATTTTGGGTTCTCTAGAATGAAATTTTTTAAAATTGGAAGGGTCTTAATTACTTCCAATAAGGTCATATTAAACATTTATTTTGTTATGAAAAACGTTATTAATAATTTCTTGAAAAAATTTGTCTCCAACCGGAGACCTTCAAATAATGACCGGATTTCAACCCAAATCGAAGATCTGAGATTATATATATATATATATATATATATATATATATATATATATATACTATATATATATATATAATATATATATATATATATATATATATATATTATATAATATATATATATTATATTATTTTATGATATAATATATAATATATATAATATATATATATTATATGAATAATATATAATATTATAGTATATATATATATATTATATATATATATATATATTATACCTATATATATATATTATATATATATATATATTATATATATATGATATATATATACATATATATATTATTATATTATATATAATATATATAATTATATAATATATTATATATATATATATATATTTATATATTATATATAATATATATATATATATATATATTTATATATATATATTAATATATATTATATATATATAATATATTATATTATATATATATATATATAATATATATATATATATAGTATATTAATATATATATATATATTTATATATATAATATATATATATATATATATATATATAATATATTATATTAATATATATATATAATAAAATAGTTATTACCACTTGAACGTGTATTTTTTAATAATAATTGTAGAACCCTTGGCGTAATGGAGTATTTTAGTTCATTAAAAGATTAGATGTGTTTCTTATTATCCTTTTGCAATTAATTAGTGGTATCAGCGAGAGAGATTGAATTATTAAAAACACTTAGAGGAATTAAAACGGAGGATGGTTTCATTACAGTGATTAGTTTATAAAACACTTAGAGAACTTAAGATCGGAGAATGGCTTAATTAAAAAGTTAAAAAATGGGATATTAATAAATAAAAAATTTATTAGTCTTTTTTTTTTTTTTTTTTTTTTTTTTTTTTTTTTTTTTTTTTTTTTTTTTTTTATAAACGAAAAAGATTAATTTATTATATAATCGAGTAAAATTTATTTATTAAAAGCACTCAGAAGAATTAAAAACGGAGAATGGTTCAAATTAAGGAGATCGATTTATAACACTTAGAGGAATTAAAAACGGGGAATGGCTCAATTAAAACCTAAATTGGGGCACTAAACGATGGAAAAACATTATTTATGGTTATCACGGGACAAGCTTTCGTCTAAGTTGTTCATTAGACCTTTTTTATATATTATATATACT
>JABUQX010015666.1:0-20000 GCA_015478945.1 Trachelipus rathkii | reverse complement strand
ACAAATTACAAATGGCGAGATGTTCCAATCGGAGAGTTGCTGCAGGTAAGTACCGTCCATCAGTTACTTTGCAAGTGAAGGCGCCGTAGGATGCTCTATCAACCTATTTATCCCATTGGGGAGAAATAAGTGCAAAAGAATACCTCAAAGGAAATAGATAAAGAAAAAAAAATATGAAGACGATTTGGAGAAAGTACTCAAACAAGTTTTAGTGTATTAGATTGAAAGAGAAAAGATGGTAAAAAAAAGAAAGATAAGCCATCATAAAGGTGAAAAAGTTTAACAGTGAATAAGCTGAATCACAAAAATGTGCAATTAACGAAGTTGTATAATTAAATGTGAATTCGGGAAACTATTTGAATATGAGGTAAAAGTTTTGTTTTATTAAGAAATTCCTCTCATTATGCTATAAAGCTGAATAAGAATTAAGGTTAATTATTATTATTATTATTATTATTATTATTATTATTATTATTATTATTATTATTATTATTATTATTATTATTATTATTATTATTATTATTATTATTATTATTATTATTATTATTTTAATTACAGTCATTCGTAATGTTCAACATTTATTAATTCACGTACAGCATCATACTTTTTAAATTAAGAAAAAGATATAATAAACCTTGGTCTGTGGTTCCTGAATAACGCACTGAACATATTTTTTGGTTTAAATATAGCTTTTAACTCAAAAGAGTATTTAAAAAATAAATTGCATGTAATATACAGTATGTTATCATTCTGTGTTCCTGGAATCAAAAAGACCATATTTTTATTGAAGAATCTTTAAATACAAATAATTTATTAAAAGTTTAAAGAAAATAAAGGGTCGATTAGGCAAGCTAAAAACCTTTAAACTAAACGCATGCACGAAAACAACTGAAAAAAAAGCAAGAAAAATATTTGAAAGATGCGTTTCCACGCATTCTGCAAGTCCGACGAACAATGAAACATGCAGTGAACTAAAACATCTTGAGTATGCAGGTTATAATGGGGCCTTTGATAATTTTCAATAAAATAACATATCTAGCATCTATAAGTGCAGTTGTCAAAAGCTTCGGGGGAAGGAAATTCATGTGCGGTAGATCAAGACACTGCTGTGTTTATGAAAGATGCATTCCTATGTCTTCCCCTCACCTGATGGGGTGGGCGTGATGGACTATCACAAGGAGATACAGGTTGTGTAGGAACTTTAGCTGCTATTTTCTCGTCTATTTCCCCGCTTATCTTCCAAAGAGACGGCCACAAATGAGGATCTTTCCTAGGGTCATAAGAGTATTCCTCTTGTTGATAAAGGTCATTCTCCTCTTCGATATCTCTTTCAATTAGAGTTTCTAAAGGCTGATTGATATATTCTTCCTCTTCCTCTTCAAGAAGACTTAATTCTCTGTCAGGATAATCCCTATGAACAGGTCTAATAACTCCTCCCACTTCCTCTTCGTCTGAGAAAAGGGGAGAAGGAGAAGAATGAGCAAAGAAATCTTTCGTGTGTGGGGGAGGGAAAAAACCATGAGAAGGAGAAGAGTCCAAAAGAAGTGCTTCTCCTTCTTCTTTTCTTAAAAGTTTCCTAAAAGAACAATTTTCAACATAAGGTCCATCTACACTAATCGGAGGAGAAAGAGGAGTAATGGGAGATCCCTCAAACACGTCTTCATATGGCTTCATTATTGTTTTAATCTCTTCCGAAGAGCTATCCGAAGAACTTTGACTAGGTTTCTTAAAAGTAGATTTTTCAGATGAGCTTGTTACATCTTTTGAAACTTCTCTAGAAGTAGTTTTAACTGATTCTTGTTCTGCATCTTCTGGAGAGGCTCCAGCGGACCCAGAGCTTCTTCCTCCTACTCGCAGACTAGCAACATTAGTTGCAGTTTTCAAACCTATGCTGTCAACACTGTCTTGGTCAATACTTGTAGTACTGCTACTACTACTGCTCTCCTTACTACCAGTGGATCCCCTTTCTTTTGGAGTTTTCCCTTTGAGAGAATATCTTTTAGATAACGGAGATAAGCTGTCATTATCATGTTTTGTGGCTGTTTTGGAATGCCAATGAGCAAGGGCAGCCCTAGCATAAAAGTAATAAGGGTTAATAAGAGCTTCCGAATCATCTGCTTCGTCAATAGGAGATTCAGGACTAAACTGAACCAGCTCATCGTAAGAGTCCTGACCATTACTAGTAGTTTCTGGTTGAGGCGAAGGTAAGGGAATGGTTATTCTTGAATCTTTAACTATAGTGTGAGTTTTAATTTCTTTAGAATGTGTTGAAGTTGGTGTGCTTATTTTGGGTGCTACAGTAAAAGCAGAGGCGATTGTATGTTTAGGACGACGTTTCCTTGGATACAACGTACAATAATGTCTTATAGATGAAGATAGCACGATAGGTACTCCGTTCATATAGGCAGTAAAGGGTATATGTAAGAGGATGATCAACATGTTCAGGGGGTAGAATTTCCTCATCAGACTCACAAATCTCTCCTCCTCCATCAGAAGAGCTTCTTACAAGATTCTGAGAAGTCTTCTTGGACTTTCTTTTTAAGGTCCCCATAGTTCCCGCAGTATAACCATCGTGCATGCTTTTAGTTCTCATCAACGGTGAATAGCCAAGAGAAGAGCTAGTACTTATATACTCCTGAGAAGGTTGGGTAGCTATGGTGAAAACCGCTGACGAAGATGTTACCACAGAAGTACACATAGCTGGAGAACTGTCGTAGGAGAAAGGTCGTTTTTGGCTTACCTGTATCAGTTCTGGAGATGGAGTTCTTGCAGGTGGAACTGTATCTGGAGCATTAATCTCTAACCTGCAGGATTCTCTAGATATAGGAGTTGGAGCAGTATTCTGAAAATAATATAATAATAATAATAATAATAATAATAATAATAATATAATAATAATAATAATAATAATAATAATAATAATAATAATATAAAACATTTTATTTTACTTTTTATTTTTTGAATTTTGAGTGAATGGGAAGTTATGTTGTGTAGTTAGCAGTAGATAAGAAATGTTGCTTATTTCTAAATTTTTATTTGGTTGAAAGAAAGCATTATTATTAATTATTTTTTACCTTCTTTCAATTCTAAAGTTTTTACTTTGTTATTATACAATTTCAATATACGAGGGTAATATAGTTTAGTTCTGCAAGCTATAGTGGCCAGCAAGTCATGGTGACATAAACTAAACATTATACAAAATAATAATAAATAATAATAATAAATAATAATAATAATAATAATAATATAATAATAATAATAATAATAATAATAATAATAATAATAATAATAATAATAATAATAAAATGTAATTATTACCGTTAACTAATATTTGTAGTTTACAAAAATTGTCTCCAATCTTTTGTAAGAAGAAAAAACAAAAATTTTAAGTGAGTCGATTTATTTATTGTTTGAAACTTTATTGATATAAAATATAATAATAATAATAATAATAATAATAATAATAATAATAAATAATAATATAATAATAAAATATAATAATAATAAAATAATAACTGTTCTTTGACTGCTTTTCTTTCAAATTTCTAGAATATTCCCTGTAATAAAACTGTAGTTCTAATTCAATTCACCATGCTTTCTCTAAAGATATCTTAATTATATAGTCTAACAGGCATTATCAACAACAGCAATATTCAATTGACCAGTGTAGTACTTTTTTTTTTTTTTTACACTTACGGGAAAAGCCCTTTTCAAGGAGGAGGTGAACAATAAAATTAATAAAAACTGTCCTCCCCCCAAGGAAGGTCAATGGCCTTTTAGACAACACGACATGTCAGTGGACCGATCGAGAAAGGTACTTTGGTTACACGGGGCTAATCGGCTAAATTCCGTAGTTGCGGCTATCGCGTATAAGGAAGTTTTCATTAAGCAAAGCACGCTACCAATGTACTCATTAACATCTGAGTGAGACGAAGCTAGAGTTCAGCCTCATCTTACTCAGACGTTAATGAGTACATTGGAATAATAAAACAAAATGAAAGTCTCTCCCGAACCTAACGTAAATCTCTCCGATAAGCACAGACGAATGTCTTAAAGAGAAGATTAAATACAACAGCAAACATTGTGTAAGGATTCCACACAGAGACGAGTGAAGAAGGAGGCACCACAATGAACAGTCTGGATTTTCATGGTCACACAAATTTATGCAAGTAAAGACCCAATGCTAGAGGGTTCACAGTGGTTGTGGTAATCAACTGGACAGCTCTCTCCCAGAGCACTGCGTTGTCATGTACTATTAGTAAAGAAGATAGTGCGCTACGTCACCGAGATAGCGTCAAGGAGTAAATAGGGACAGAATTTATTAGACCTTTTAGCCTTAACTTACGAAATTTAAAACAATTTACAGTTTTCAGCTGAGACTCACCTTCTTTAAACTTACAATGAAGAGACATGGATGAAATTATGCTGTCAGTACTAGTATGGCTTTGGTTTTGTATATGATTTAATACTTTATTTTTTTAACTTTATAGTATATATATATTATATTATATATATATATATAATATATATATATATATATATATATTATATATTATAATTATATATATATAATATATTATATATTTTCCACTAGCCTCACCGAGATCGGATAATTGGTCAGGATAGTTTTGTATGGTTTCTACAAAGTAGGTAAGTGCAAAGATAATTAGGCCATAGCAAGCCTGCTCAGGATGCTCGAGGCCATTATGGTCAAGGGATCGAAAATCAAAGCAATAGGACTTTCTATGTATGACATAATTAGAGTGTTTTGTATGTGAATAGATTGTTTTGTTGTATGTGTTGGCTATGTTTGTAGCGATGTGTGTGTCAAATTTTGTCAAATTCAGCGAAATATTGTAAGACATGCTAACTAAGCGTAAGGAATATCCTTAATTCTTAAGGATACTTTTTTCGTAATGCTTACTGACTTTAGTCAATGATTGTTAAGTGTAAACAAAACAATAGCTGCGTTTCAAGCAGGAAAATATTTTTAATATTTTTTTCTTTTTTCTTTTTTACAATGGATAAGTAAGGTTTGTTAGTAATGCCTTTAAAAATAATATTGAGTCAAATATTTGTGCGCTATTCATATTGTTTTCCCTGCTTGATATATTCGTAAACAAATCCATTGATAACGTTTTCACCTCGTGGTTTGAATTGATGGGTTTCATTCAATAAAATCATCTTTAAATCTAATTTCTTCCAGATCGATGAACTCCACTGCAATAGTTAATCAATTAATTATTTGTAATATAAACCATGCTACTTTTATGTGTATTCAAATCGCCGGGCTCACCAGAACACCTGATTCAATGTTTAAACAAAAGAAACTCTCGTAAGCCGTCGTGGTTGATTTTGCACGAAATTCGTGCTAAAACTTTGAAAGCATTTCTTACCGTGCGTAAGCACAAATGACCAAATCGAAAACGGTCTAATATTAAAGTCAAGTAAAACTTTGGGATACCGATATAGAAAAAATATCGATAATCGTTTTAAAAACTATCAAAACTCGATTATTAAAAATATCGATCATTTGACCTGTCAAAATATATTTATACTAATATATAATATATTATATATATCTATATTATATAATATATATATATATTATATTATTATTATATAATTATATTATAATATATATATATATAATATGTTAATATATATATTATATTATTAACTATTATAATTATATATATATATACACAGAGTGGGCAATATTTTGATTTTCAAATAAATCATGATTTAAATCAAAACATGATTTTGATTTTGATTGAAAATCCCAGTTCCCGAGAGAATTTTGATTTGATTGTAAATCAAGAATTGATGTATTAATGAATCAATGAATCAATAAATCATAAAATCACATCTGAAGAAAGTTAATTTAATAGATATACACAAATATTAAAGACTCCGTGAAATTATTCACAAGAATTTCCTTTTTAATTTTCATTCTAAACATATTCAGATATATGAAATTAAGTTAAAAAAAAAAGCAAAATTTTAACAATTTTAAATTTTTACAATTACTTTTCGGTTCATTACTTGCCAAAGCATGAAAACTCCAGTATTCGTAGTTAACACCATTAATGGGACAAATGCGCAGGCTCTTTGGAATCAGCAGGAAAACCCAATAGTTCTGAACTATAATAATTTATTATGGTAAAAGACTTTGTATCGGCTGTCAACAGGTGGAATTCTACGTACGATATCATTATCAATACACAATTGAAAGAAAGATTAGCGTATATGTCAAGAGCTAAAGGCTTCCGTTATTAAGAAAAACGGATTGGTTCTTAGAAAATAGGTGTTGTTATGGAACCTATGCTGTGCTTGAATAACGTTAGCAGGAACTGAGAAAACCTTAGTATTTAATGGATGTTGTGATACCTACTTTTGTTAACCAGGAATCTCTCCTTCTACATAGAACGAATAATTCACAGTTGAGATACTGCTCACGATATTGAGCCTTTACGTTCAGATATGAATAGTTTACAAAAATACTTAGATTTGAATGTTGTTATTAAGATGCTATTTGGCATCTTGTGTCTCATCCATATTTTAATATTGACGTGGTTGTCTCTAGTCAAAGGTTGACAAAATGTGATAAATACAGAAAGAACAAAAAGCCCAACTTAAACTTACTTACAAATTCTGTAGGAAAATAGCATCTCAGATGTTGCGAGATTGGATAAGAAGATTCATGACAGTGGGAAGAAATTACTCAAAATCTAGAAGGTTCATCGAAAACTCTTCACAACAAAGAAATTTGAATACTACAATTATTTTCAACCTAGTAAAAATGTTAGTCCTTTACTAAAAGTATCCTTAATGTATATAAGAATTTTTAAACAATTAATACTACTCTTCCATCATCAGCACCCGTAGAATGGCTCTTTTCATTTGCAGGAATGATAAACAACCCCAAGAGGAAAACTTTCAGTATAAAATTCGAACAGCTCGTTAATTAAGCAAATTTAAGTTTAATTGAAATAGAACATGCTTTATTATATATATATATATATTATATATTGATAATTATATTATTATATATATATTATATATACTATTATATACTATTAATATTATATAACTATATATATTAAATATTATATATATATATATTATTATAATATATATATATAATATATATATATATATTATATATGCAAAAATCATTAGGAGAGTATTAAACAGCTCAAACTCTTAAAATGTAAAGTAACAATTTAAAACCCACTTAAGAACTAAATAGGGAAATCAAAATTATATTAAAAATTAAACAGGTTTACGTTTCGGATAGTACAAAGTTCTCCCTTCGAACTTAAATGGAAAAATTATTTACAAAATAAAAATAAATTAAAATATTAATATAAAAAATGAAGCAAATTAAATAGAAATAATATTAAAATTCTTCACATAATTTTCCCAATTCTTGATTTTTTCAAGATATAGAAATTTTGTTATTAGGTCCAAATTAAAGAACTATAATCCGAATATGAAATTAGTTTAATAAAAAGATTCTATAATATTGATTTAGATGTTATCTTGATTAAACAAATAAAGTTGCACTGCTTCCAATTAATGATTGGCTCTTCTGTGATAGATGGTCTAAAATGGATTTGTCATTTCTCTTTCTAACCTCACCCCTGATGTGTTCTATCGGACCTTCAGGTCTCTTTCAACGCTTTACACCGCAAATTATGAATCATTACAAATTCCACAAGGGAATTTTGTAAACGCCCCCAGTCTTTTCAAATTTTGTCGTATTATTATTATATCAAAATTTGTTGAATAAGGTATCCGAGAAAATGAATACTTAGTGATGTCAAACTAGGTGTTTAAAACATAAATTTGTCAATTAGTTAATGGTGAGAATGGTGATCTTTAACGTTATCATTTAGAAAAGAATTGTGTTCTCTTAATCCCAAAATACTGAATAAGCCTGTTTTATTCTTATGAATTAAAAATTTTGGATAGGCAAGTTTCAAATGTACGAAAGATAAAAATCAACTTCTTGCTTAAATATGGAGGATCACAATAATTGAAGGATTCTAAAAAAATGTAAAAATTAACATTATTTTTAATGTGAACGACGGTGAGAGAAAAGTATGGAGCAATTATTGGTATGTGTTGATTGCAATACACTTTAAAGATAAAGGAAGTTTCCTGTTTTGTTTAATAGATGTCCAAAAAAAGGAATGCTCTCACGTTGTGATTCGTAGTAAATTTTGATAGAAGGCGGGTTGTTTAGTTAATTTGAGAAGAATCATTAATGGGAAAGTTGTAGCACAGAATTTTCATCGTCAAATTCTCTTCCATTCTGAAAAAGACTTGAGAAAAGAGGAGGCCTGTGGACAAGGAGGGGCGGGAGTCTGATTCAAAAATTTCATATAATATTTGCCATGGGACTTAGACTACTGCCCATACTTGCACCAAATATTTGCCGATAAAAATTATTGTTAAAGGTAAAAACATTTGAAACAATAGTACATTAATAAAAATTGGGAAGTTAGGAATCATGATTAGGTACAACAATTCTGATTAAATATTCCAGAAGATGGGATTGGAACTTGTAAACAAACTAGTAACATCAAACACTAGTTAAGCCATGATTAAAAGGAAAAATCTTCCTATTTTATCAATAAAGTCCATGGCATTTTTTATATGGTGGATGAGATAGTTGCCTATCAGGAGAAAGAAAGGAGGCTAGCCACTTATTTAACTTGGAAAAAATCATTTGCATATAATGGTCTAAGTGGGACACCATTCCTTGTCGCAGATTTAGAAATACCATACATATATGGTATGATGATGGTGATGATATTTTTTAAAGATGTCAATTGGAATCAGGGGTTTAACATAAATATTAAATGTAATGAATATAATTGCGAGTTAGAAGGGTCTGAGTTAAGTTTTTCGTAAGTATTTTCATCCCAAACAAATGTTAATTTTATTTTTAATAATCCTTCATAATTTAGAATGACAACTCCGTTGCCTTTGTCTAATTTACATATCGAAATTGGAATGAGGACATAGCATTTGTAATCTTTGGATAAGAGAACAGAATTGACAAGTTTTTTTTTACTATAAAGTAAAATTCATCAGAGTAACCAAAGAAAGCATATATTTTAATTGATAAGAGGGGAAGTGTCCACTGAAAACCAAGTCCAAAACAGCAGCTGCAAGTTTTCAAAAAACAACTCAGTTGATAATCAGAAGAGATGTTCAATAATTGAGTCATTTAGGAAAACTTTGTCAAGTTGAATCGACAAACATAATTGAAACAATTTTTTTTTAAATGTCTTTCATAGTTAAAATTAACCTTCTTAGATCTTGATTTATTAAAAACCAATTCCTATGTAAAATCATTTGTTATTTTTACTTTATTTATGTTTTTAATTTATGTTTTTAAGTATGAAATCTGCAAATTGAGAAAATATGATTACATTCTTTCTTGATGGTTGATATTGCGTCTTAAATTAACATGAATATATTTTGAAAGGGCTCAGAGTTAAATTAACTATCTTTAATATCTAAAAGATTGTATTAACTTTCTCTTTAAACAGTCTTGTAACAAAAAGCAACTGACAATTTCTCCCTGTCGCATCGTTTCTTCCTTTATATAATTAAATGAAAGTTTACTAAAAGGAAAAATGTTCTAAAATATTTAAGAAGGTCTACTTCTCTTTATATGTAATATGCAAAATCTTTAAATTTTTTAACAGCTCAAACTCTTAAATGTAAAAGAAAACAATTTAAACCTAAGAACTAAAAATCAAAGAAATCAAAATATCAAAATTAAACAGTTGTTTACGTTTCGAGGACTAGTACAACGTCTCCTCCTTAGAACTTTAATCTCAATCAAATTTCAAACATATTTGACCAAATAAAAAAAAAAACTCAAAAAAAAAAAAAAAAAAAAAAAAAAAAAAAAAACAAATTTAAAATATGAAATATAAAAAATTAAAGCAGATAATGAACGCTACATAAAAATACTGCAATTAATTCTCATTCATATAAATATAGATAGTTTCCAAGACTATGAAATATTTCTTGTTATTAGATCACAATTAAAGAATCCTTCCGAAATAATGAATAATTTATTGAAATAAAAAAGATTCGAGTTATTGATTTAGATTTTTATCCTTGAATTAACAAAAAAGTTGAATAAGAATAGTATTATGTGCTCATTTTCTGTGATAGATGTCTAAAAATGGCATTTTGCGTCATTATCCTCTTCTAAACCCTCACCCCATGTGTTCTAATCGGCCTTCAGGACTGCATTCAACGTTTCACCGAAATATGGAAATCATTCACAAATCCACAAGGAATTTGCAAAGAATCTCAATATTTTCTTATTTAGTCTGTCTTACAATTACAAATTTTGATAAATATAGTACACATTTTCCGTATGAAAAAAATGGCGTTTACAAATTTCCTTGTGGATTTTGTAATGATTCATATTTCGGTGAAACGTTAAGAAGACTCTGAAGGTCCGATTAGGTGAGGTTAGAAGAGGAAATGACCAAAATGCCATTTTTGAGACATCTATCACAGACATGAGCACATCATAATTGGAAGTGCAACTTTTTTGTTTCAATTCAAGATAAAAATCTTAAATCAATATAGAATTCTTTTTTATTTCAATTAACTATAAATCTAATTCAATTATTTCGGAAGGATTCTTAATTTGACCTGAATAACAAGAAATGTCATATCTTGAAAAAACAAATATTTCATCAAATAACTTTATTGTGAAGTTAATTTCTATAGTTCATTCGCTAATTTCTTTCAATTTTTATAATTTCATTTTAATTTTATTTTTATTTTGTCAAATATTTTATTCCTTTAAGTTCTGCGTTTTTACTTACTTTCTAGTCTCGAAAAGTAAACAACTGTTTAATTTTTAATATTTGATTCCCTATTGATTCTTACGTGGTTTTAAATGTTCTTTACATTTTACAGAATTTGAAGTGTTGTAAACTCTCTAAAGATTTTGACATATACAAACCCTATGCATTGTAACTATCCCTTCTTAATTATTTTAACCTCTTTTCCTTAAGAGTTTCTATTCCATTTATTGTTTCTGTATGAGGAATAAACAAGATGGCACAGGAGAAATTGTCAGTTGCTTTTTTACAAGTGTTTAAAAGAGAGAAAGTTATACCAAAGTCTTTTAATATTAAAGGATATGTTAATTTACATTGGGCCTCAGCCATTCGGGTTGAGGCGAATTTAATTTCGTTGTCCGACTAAAAAGATTTAATCATCTTTCTCAATTTGTATTCATTTGGCGTCGCCATTAAGGTAATATTAGGTTTTTAGAAGAATTTTTTATAATAAATCAAGATCTAATAAGTTAATTTATAACTATGAAAGACTATTATACAACAGAATTGTTTCATTATGTTTGGATTCACCTTGGACAAAGATTTACAATGACTCAAATTCATTACCAATTCTTGATTATAACACTGAGTGTTTTGAAACTCAGCTGCTGGTTTTGGACTTGTTTTTTCAGTGAAATTCGCTTCTTAAGTCAACTTAAAATTATTATCTTCTTTTGGTTCTCAACAAGAATTTATTACCCTTATGTTAAAAAAGACCTTCCAATTCTTGTCCTCCTCCAAGAAGACTTTAAAATGCTATCTCCTCAATAAAAAGAAAACAAAATATTATTATTCGCAATACTTGGAAATGACCAAACGATGATTATTTAACGTTTCGAAGCGACTTATAAAAAATAAAATTAACATTTTTATCAAGAGATGAAAATTATTACGAAAAACTTAACTCAGACCTTTCTAACTATCAGTATATTCATTTATAGGTAATTTGTCACCCTCATTCATCACATTATCTTAACAAAAATATTTCATCCATTCCATCATTACCATATATTATGGATTCCTATATTGTATCTGCACTAGGATGGCGAATTGTAGCACCTATGGATAGAACGTCTGCATTTTGATTCGTAATGTATTCGGGCTCGCAAATGATGTATTATTCCAAAGATTAAATAAGTGGCTAGGCCTCCTTCTTTCTCCTATGATAGGCTGACTCTCTACTCACTCATTATAAAAATAATGCCATGTACTTTATATTTTGATAAATAGGAAGAATTTATTTTAATCATTGCTTAACTAGTTTTGATGTTATTAGTTTGTTTACAAATGTCAAATCCCACTTTTGGACTTATTTATAAAATTATTTGTTAACCTAACATCGATTATCGTACAATTCCAATTTTATTAATTTAAAATTTGTATGTCTCAAAATGGTTTTACCTTTAACAATAATTTTTATCGGCAAATATTTGTGCAAGTATGGGCAGTAGTCTATAAGTCATAGGCAAATATTTATATGGAAATTTTTTAGAAATCCACTCTTCCACAGGCCCCTCTCTTTCTCAAGTTGTTTCATGGAAGAAATATGTTGACGATGTCATTACTGTGGTCCCTACAATCCTTTTCAATTAATGATTTCCTTCTTCAAGATTAAATAATTTTAACCTCTCTCTATCACAATTTACTACGAAACACAGTTGATGGAGTCATTCCTTTTTCGTGGACATTCTACAAATTATAAAAACAGAACTTTTTATTCTTGTTAAATGTATCGCAAGCCAAACACATACCAATCAATCTCATTATTTTCTTCTCATCCTCTTCACATTAAAAATAATGTATTTTTAAATGTTTTTGAGATCTATTCAATTATTGTGAGATCCTCCATATTTGAAACAGAAGTTGATTTTATCTTTCGTACATTTAGAAACTAAGCAACCAAAATTTTTAACTTTCATAAGAATACAAAAGGCTATATTTCTAGCTATTTGGATTAAGGGAACACATATTTAACTTAGAAAAAACATCATTTCTGGCCGATATTCCCATTCTCACCTCAACTAATTGACATTAAATTATGTTTAAACACCTATGTTGACATCACTATTAGTATTCAGTTTCGGTACCTATATCACAAATTTAGATTACAATAATAATCACTAAATTGAAAGACTGGGGGCGTTTACAAAATTCCTTGTGGATTGTTGTAAGATTCATATTTCCGTAAACGTTGAAAGACCCTGAAGGTATCCGATTAGACAACATTAGGGTGAGGTTAGAAGAGAATGCACAAATCAATTTTTAGACATCTATACAGAATATGAAGACATCATTAAATGGAAGGTCTGCAACATTTTTGTTAATTCAAAGGATAAAAAATCTATAATCAATTTTAGATCTTTTTTTGATTTCAACCTAAATCTAATGTTCAATGATCGGAAGATCTTTAATTTGGACCTTACAATAACAAAAAATAGTTCAATATCTGGAAAAAATCAAGATGATCTTTATCTTCAAATAAATTTATTGTGAAGTAATTTTATGTTGCCATCTGTTATTGCTATTCATTGTTTATATTTCATATTTAATTTATTTTTTATTTGTCAAATTAATTTTATTCCATTTAAAGTTCTGAGGAGGAGACGGTGTACTAGTCTCGAAACGTAAAGCAACTGTTTAATTTTAACATATTGACTTATCCTATTTTAAGTTCTATAGTCATGGTTTAAATTGTTTCTTGTATATATATATATAGTATATATATATATATATATATATAATATATATATATATATTTAATATTTATATATTATATTAATATATATATATATATATATATAGTATAAAGTATATATATATATATATTAGTAATATATATATTAATACTTAATATATACTTAATAGTATGTCATAAATTTATTATATACATTATTTAGATTATAGTTATTTATTTATATAGAAATATATAATCATTTATCAGCCACCGAATACCTTATGATATAAGTATATATTTAGATATAGTATATAATAAATTAATATTGTAAATATATTATAATATATGTAATAAAACCTCTTCTTGAAAATTTTGAAAAATCATTTACTTGAAAGGTAATTTGTGATGTGATTTGAATATATCCCGATTAAGGTAATATGATTTGATTTCAAATCAAATGTTTTCGATGATTTTATATTTGATTTTCAAAATATCCCTAAACTTTCAGTGGATTTTGGCCCACCTCTGTATATACTAATATTATTAATATAGTAATAATATAAATATATAATAATATTTGATATATAATAGTATAATTTATATATATATAGATAATATAATATATATATAATTAAGGGGTAGGATGAATAATAATAAAATTTATATAATATAATATATAAAAAAATAAATTACTTTAATTTTTATTATTAAATATTTATATTTAGTTCAGGTATATATGATTTATAATGAGGTTCATATTAATTTATAACGAGACCTTTTTTATTAGGTATAGTATTTTCTTACTGAAGTTTAAATATAAATTAATGATCTTTCTATATTATATATTATTATTGCTATCTTTATATAATGGGTACCGTATATGTATATAATAGTAGGGGCTCTAGAACGCTAGTATAAATCGTATAGGTAGTTATATAAGTACTCAATTACAGGGTGATATTACGAAATGGGGGGCCAATTTGAGTGGGGTTAATTATCTGATCGTTTTCCAATACTCGATTAGGATGGTGACGCAATACATGCGTTTTGTCTTAAATAAAGTTACCTGTAAGTTCGTCATTCAGATAGGTAAGGTGAGTTAGGCGGAGGGAGGCGGTATGATGTTTGGGAGTATTATCACAATCTAATATATAAGATTGTGGTATTATTATTATTGATTAAGTTTAACAATTTCAGGTACTCGTCTATGCATGACCTTATTATTAGATTATTATGATTATTAATTTTTATTATTATTCATTAATATATTATTTATTTCATTGATTATTTTACTCTATTGTTATTTAATTTATTTATTTTATGGATTTTCGCACTGATGTATTGATTATGTGATTATTCTTTTTCTTATTGCATCTCCGGTATATTATTAATTATTATTATTATTCATTATATATTATTAGTTTTGTTGTTGTTGTACTTGTTGGGTATTTTTATTTGGGCATATATTATAATATATTTATAGTTATTATTATTATTATTCATTATTAATAATTAACTATTATAATTATTGATTATTCTTAAGATGACTGAGTTATATAACTTTATCATTTATTATTGTTGTTATAGGACTTCTTCTTGTAATTGTGTGATCGGATATTCTCGTAATCTTCACTAAGCCTCTTTTTGTTTATCCTCTATTCCTGTTTCCTGCGAGATTTAGTAGTTATGCCCTATTCATTAGGTGTATGCGTATATTCTTAGTTATAATAATATAATCAAATAAATCTGACTGTTAATAAATTGGTATTAAGAAATTATAGGTTATTCAGTAAATATAGGAAGATATTATTATTATTATTATAATTCATTTTATATTTTTTATTTATTAATAGTTAATTGCGTGTTATTGTTTAGCTTAAGTAACATAAATTGCTCGTTTTAATTTATCTATCATACAAGATTTATCACTAGAGATTATTAATCCATATCTACTGATAAATGAAGGTCGTACTTCTTATATTATTGTATTCCCTATTCCCGCTCAGTGTTCCCCCTATATTTATTTAGAGATAGCATATACTCCATGTTATTATAGGTATTCTACTCTATCAGTTAGCTAGGGTTCTTCTCTTAGGCCACTCGCAAATCTCTTCAGTAAGATATTAGATATCAAATTTTTTTGATTGCTTAAACTCTAGCGATCATTTCTTTAACTACATATATATTCTACTTAATGTTGTAATCTTTTAGTATTATCTTATTATTTTTTAATACATAAACGTCTATTATGTTTTTATATAGATTGATAAATAATCCTTATAAAACTCCTGTTCCACTCTCCTAATATAACGTAAATGATCATATCCTTGTGTCAGCTGTAGCTTTTGGGTAGTTTTTTGATAGTATATTTTATTTATTTTTTTTTCTTTTTTTTTTTATATATACTGTTACCAGGTGACAAACTTTTGAGTATAGCAGATTTCATTGAAAATCTTTAAATATCCGTTTTTTCTACTGTTTTTATATATTTAAATACGTTTATGATAAGTAGTTAATAGATACATATGAACGGCTATAACATAGACTAGTCCTGTACCTAATATATATATAAATATGTATGTATTATAATAATTATATATATATATATATTATATATATATTACATATATATATATATTAAGATTATATATTATATTATATTAATATTATAATAGTATAATATATATATACTATATATAAATATTATTAATTATATATATATTATATTTATATCTAATATTATAATTAATATAATTATATAAGTTTTAGTACTGACACAAATATAATTATAGGTGTGATCCACACACACGAGATAATTTTACCCAGAGACCGGTAATATATATATATTAATTAACTATAATATAATATCTAGTATTATAATATATATCGTCTTATAAGAATATTAGTAGTTATATAATAATTATTAATACTAATATTAATTATATATATATAGTATATATATAATACTAATATTGTATATTATTTATTAAGTAAATGATATAATATATATATTATATATAAATAAAATGCATACTGTTTGTTTTAACGAACATTACCGTGAGTTTTTAATAAAGGAATTTGAAAGTTTTTCAAAAATTCTTGAAAAAGAAGTTTAAATAATATAAATATAATAAATTTATATCAATAATCTTGTAGATTTATGACACTCACTCATAATCTATATAAGTCTCACAGAATGTCAGAGTGGTTGAATATATAGCTCAAAAATAAACGTAATTTATGACATTTCTTTATAACGATATCAGATAATTTAAATTAAGAACTCAAACTTATATCGAGATAATCTCTAACGAAATATGCAATATCCTGCTAATTCTGTACTATATTGTAGTATTATTTAATTATCTATTCTTAATTATAGAGATTTCATAATTAAAAGTGTTCATAACTCCACTGACTAAACTGGGCTAATGAAATAGTATAAATCATAAAAGTAAATAACTATATTTCAAATAAGCCTATTTAGCGAGAATCCCATATCAATCATGAGTGTAGAAAAATAATTAAAAGTGGGACAAAATTATAAGTTAATGTATTCTACGTTCGTAGATAGAATGAAGTATAAACTACACAATCACTGTTATCTTCCGACGAACCTTCTTAAGTTGATTAATAGAGTGGACATGACTATAATTATAGCTCATAGTTTTCTCAATTTAGGTGCAAGTGTGATATAATCAGACCTCAGTAGTTCCTCCGCTCACTCATACCCTTCAGGTATATAATTTGTAGTAATAATCGTCTCTAATCCACTCCCTCTTGTTCGCCACGTGCGTCTACGTAGTCTCCTACTAAATTTTTTTTCACCTTTTTATGTAATAAGCTTTACCGATCCGCTATTCCATATAAATATATGAATTAAAAAAATTTATTGATTTTTCTTATTCTGCACTCAAGTTTCTCGCATATTTAAATAAATAAATTTCTAAGCACATGATTACTATATATTAATTTTCTCTCATTCGAATATAAAAGGAATTTTAGACAAGGTAAAGCAGAGTGAATGAGTATATTATTATTTATTAGTTTTTTTTTCATAAATCATAAAAACTTATTTCCAGTTAGTTATTTGTCATATATTAGCTCGAATTGTATCTAAGGGATATAATGATGTTCATGTGTTCACTGCGTATCACTAATTCTCCAGATAGTATATTTCATTTTTATATATTTTTTAATAGATATAAAAAATTACAATTATTTAATAAATTAAATTATATAATTAAAATGTATTCACCCAGAAACTTTATAGATTACTATGTATCCTGTTTATCACCATTTCGTAGTATAAGTATATTCCGTTTTAAGTTGTAGTGCCTTATTTTACTTATTTAATGTATACAATTAATTTCACATATACGTCTAGAAAAAGTTATACTCTTGAGTGACCATATTCTTAATCTCTTGCTCTCTCTCTGACGAAATTCAGAAAAACTATTATGAGAGAGGAAGGTTAAGGTAATAACTTATGATTACAAAGGTAACTTATTAGGTAACACCTATAAAACCAGAATCTCACTTCAAAGATATCACCATGCCCGGATGTAGAGTAGTCCTTAATACCTATTCTCTCTACTCACGTCCTCCTTCCTCACTTTCTCCCCTATGTATAGCTCATAACATCCTCTTAATACTATACTGGCAGTAAGGATGTATACACAAATAGATAGTGAACTGATAGGTGAAATTTTTTAAATATTATGGTCATTTCTCTTTATGGGCCTCATACGTTACACTAGTTATTTTTATAGTTTAATTTACATATGCCTTCCGAATCATCTGATGAGGTTGGATTAGTACAACCAAGTAAGCTTAGAGAGTGCGCTAGAAATTACTAATACACGCACTAAGATGTAGTGTCTCACACTATCTCTTAGGTATGATAAATTAATAATGATTACCAATTACAAGATACACTCATTAATGATACACACGGTGTTTTGTGCGATAAACTAAAATATCAAGTTCTAATATAAAGGTCTCATACTCGTTCCTGTCTCAACTATTATCGCAAGAATACCCTGTAATTTATTCCATCTGTAAGGCTTTTTGCTTTTGAAGTTGCTTATATATATATGAAAATTTTAGTTGCTTATCAAGTATATGAAAATCCTACAATATGTGAGGAGGCTCGATAATTCTATAGCTCTACTCTCCACGCATTAAGTACTAGATCTGATAATATTTAGGTAGATAATAGTGAAGTTCTCTTGCTCTTAAAAGTAGGGAACTCTCATAAGTTAAATGGGAGAAAATTGAAATAATGTATTTAAGACATAAGTATAAATATATATATAATATAATACATTTATCTAGTGTTTACATTATAGACAGAGATAGACTCATGATGGGATGAAAAAAGTGTATTTTATATAGCAGGTGAGAATACTTATGTAGTATATTAATCGAATCGGAACGTATAGTGCATAGTCTCAAGAAAGAATAAAATTATATCATTATAATATCTTGAAACTATGATTTCTCAAAGTTTTAATCTGCTAATAAGAGAATAGTTCTTGTACACATGAACACATGACCTCTTCTTATTAGAAGTTAATTTATAAATGTCTGGTGAGGTTTGAGACTTCATCAAGAAATTTCCTATCTGCTGTATAACGTGTTTTAATTAATGGTTTGCATGCTACCTGTTTATCTGTTAATGTGATTTTAAAGAATACAATACACGAGAACATATCGCATCTCACCAATTTCTAGTTAAATTAGAGTGGATAAATTAGTCTTATTAAACAAGACTATCTGTGATCGTATAATATAAATAAACTCGCAATTACGTATAGCGTTATGTATGCACTAGTTTATTTTCCTACAAATTTGTTACAGTTTATAATGGATTGAATAAATATAATGACAAGTTGCACAAGTTGATATAGCTATAAGACTCGTCACTTCTTAACTCAATTTGATGTTATGGAACAACAAATATTACCATCTATCACACCATCAAGTTTATGGGATCCTCACAATTAATTCCACGTGTATTCACTACTAATATACGTAAATATTCTAAATTATTATAGCTAGCACTTAAATAATTTGATATATTTTAATGTTTTCAAAGATGGGGGGGAAAAATTGACAAAAACTATCATGAAGACATAAAGTTAGTCTAAGACATATTGGCTACAAAATTGGGCTATATTTTTATTTCTGTAAGTCATTTATTATATGATAAAGGTTAAAAAATATTTCTCTATAAAATATTTCCAATTAAATAATATATCACAAAATTTTTAAGAAATTACTTTCCCTTATGTTGACGTAATTATTGTTGAATAAAGGCCTCTCAAATTAATATATCGGCATTGCGATATGAGTATTCAGTGTACAAAAGGGGTAAAATGTTTTCTGCGAGAAATACTTTATTATATTCTGTATTTACTCTAATAAAATTTGTA
>JABUQX010015665.1:7500-23016 GCA_015478945.1 Trachelipus rathkii | reverse complement strand
TTTTTTAAAAAAAAACAAAAAAACAAAAACAAAACGGATTATTCTTGTCATTTATTTTCACCGTTCAAAATGAACCTCATTTCAAAATTAAATAAAATATCAAAATTGCAAACCTTAAAAATAATAGTTTATTGATAAATTAAAATAAAACTTAAATTAAATTGAAAGAATAATAAAAAAAAAAAAGATAAAAAAGAAGACGACAAAAAGTTTTATTGCCTCTTAAATTTAAAAATAAATTCCATATTTATTTATTTCTTACAATTTTTCGATAAATAGAACATATTTGGGCATATATTTCACACAATAAACTAGCAAATGTTCAGCTAGTATCAAAAAGCTAGTAAGAAAGGAACAACAAACTTACTTGACACACAAATAAACGATAATAACAAAATCAAAATTTTAAACATTTTGAACTTCACATTTACTGTGTAGTTCTTGCACTTCGCATTTACTTTTTGAATTTCACATTTAGTGTAATTCTTGCATTTATCTTTTCACTTTAAAAAGATAAACTGGACTCCAACGATGAACTAAGTAAAGACACACCTTACAAGTTGTATTTAAAATAAATATATATCCACAAATAGACACAAATATATATATATATATATATATATATATATATATATATATATATATATATATATATATATATATATATATATATATATATATATATATATAAAGTTATTACTATATATTTCCCTTCTGTTTTTAATACGACTCGTTTTGAATTTTTTTTTTTGTTTTTTTTTTAATATATTTCTAGTATAAGGATCCTAACAATCAATTTAAGTGGTAACGGATATGATTCAAAAATATATAGGACCTTTAACGTTTTACGACTTCGTCAGTTTTGCACTTCTTTTTTTTAACTAAAGGAATACCCAAGGGTAAAACCTCAAAGATGAAAGAGCTGTGGCCTCTCGGCCTCTCGGGGAACGACAGGGTAGGACTATTTCCTCCTCCTCCGGGGTGGGTCTCCGAAACCCCTGCTCTTGGTATTTGGGTGTCGTGGGGGTTCCTTCTGCCCTCCCCCAGTAAGGTGGGCGGGTAAACGTCCCCCTCTGTCCCCTGTCGGCTCGAGCCCCTAATTTTTTTTTTTTTTTTTTTTTTTACATTTTTGTAATAGGTCAGTATTATACGCTGATTCCAAATATGTAATTGGTTTTTCTATAAGTGTCGTACTTCTCGAGATATTTTTTTATTTATGTGATTTTTTTTTCTTTTTCTTTTTTCTATTTATTTATTTATTTTTTTTTTTCATTTTTGCAATAAGTTTATATGATTTCAAATATGTAATTGGTTTTTCTGCAAGTGTCGTACTTTTCGAAATATTTCATTTTGAAACAATATTAATATAAATGTGATTTTTAAAAAAATTATTTAAAATATTTCGAACTTGAATCATGTCCGTTATCACTGAAATTCATTGTTGGTAGAATATATAGTAGCATTATATAAAACAAAAACAACAAAAATCAAAACTGACGAGCATAGTAAAATGAAAATAGACATATATATATATATATATATATAGTATATATATATATATATATATATATATATATATATATATATATATATATATATATATATATATATATATATATATAGTATATATATATATATATATATATATGTATATATATATATATATATATATATATATATATATATATATATATATATATATATAGTATATATATATATATATTATATATATATATATATATATATATATATATATATATATATATCTGAGTTGAAACGTGGACCACTACGAGGAGGGAGGAGAGTAGAATACAAGCGGCAGAAATGAAGGCTCTGAGAGCGATAGCTGGCTGAAGCAGAAGAGACAGAATAAGGAACGAAATAACCAGAGAAACTGTAGGGAGTGAAGAAGATTATACTAAAGATGGATGTGGGAAGACTGGAGATGGTGGGGACATCTGGAAAGGATGCAGCCTGATAGAATGCCGAAAAGAAGATGGGAATGGACTCCGGAGGGAAGAAGACCGAGAGGTAGACCGAAGAAAAGATGGATTGAATACGGTGGAGGATTCTTTAAAGAGATGCCAGCTGCAGACAATGAGAAGGTTGAAGAGAAGAGGAGTGGTCCAGGAGAGAGATGTCTGGAGTAAGACTCTGTCTAACCGACAGGATGAAAGTCCTTCCTGGGAGAGGAAGTAATATATATATATATATATATATATATATATAGTTATAGTTATATATATATATTATATAGATATATATATATATATATATATATATATATATATATATATATAATATAGTTGAACGAGGGGCGGGGATCAGCACGGAAGCACATTCCTCAAAATCTGGGAATAAAGGGCATCCGGGGAATCTTGCCTTCCTAACGTTCATAGACGTCAGGAGCTAATACACCCTATCATATGTAATCACATGTAAATGTACAGAACACCCTGAGAGGGAGAAGGAGGAGGAGGAGGAGTGAGGATGAAGAATCTTCCAGGGCTGAGTTAAAGGAAAATAGGACCAAAGAGATTGGCCTTTCAGTTGGAGAATAAGCAACAGAACCATCAGATCGAATAAGAGGGAGAAAGGCAGATTTACAGAAGTTGGTAGAGATACTTTGCAAGAGACCAGTAATTGTAGAGAACCTAGGGAGGTTAGCGCTTTCGTTTAGGTGAAAGCCCGCTTAGGTCGTCGAAGAGTATCCCTGCACGGATTTCGAGAATCAAAATAAACAAGAATGATGGATGAACGAGAATTTTTCTACTCCCGATACGCACGGTCTCTAGCTGAATGGCCAGAGAACAAGCTAACGATCGAACCATGGATTATGAGGGAGAAAAGATTTAGTCGAAGAAGGAATGAACCTTGCTCATCCCATCAACGATTACAGCTCCCACCTTATCGGCAGAAACCAGCGTCACCAGAGTCAAAGCAGTCATTCCAATCAGCCCGATTAAAGTGCCAGAAAAAGCAAACTTTACGACCTTTTAAGTATTTAGGTATAACTTAACGCATAATTTATAATCTTTACAATCTAAAGTAGATACATGTATCGGAATCGGTATCGCCAAAGAAGGTAAGCAAGTATCGGTGTATCGGTATCGCTAAAGTAAATTTTGTGTATCGATGTATCGGTATCGCTTAAGCAAATTTTTTGTATCAATGCCCATCACTGCTCCTTAGGCAGTATAATCATGCCATTGATTCATGATCGAAGACTAATTTTCGCTTGATTGCTGAAAATTTATAGAGGGGAGAATACACTCGAAAGAGAGCATGGAGATTGGAGAATTTTTCAAACTCGATCACAGGTGGTGGTTCAGCTTGATTTTCAGTCAAGAACACAAGAGAAGGATTGTTGTGCTAATTTCTCACTCTGCTTCAGACCAATAAATTGAAGCCGATGGCAACCATTTATGACCTTGCTTCAAAATGAACGGAATTTCCCAAATTCAGCAGTTGTCAGACCTCTGGTGAGGGGAACTGCAGGATTCTCTTCAGATCTTACGAAATGAAATTTGGGAATCTAGTGATGATTTTCTTTAAGAGAAGATATCGTCTTTTTGAATGTCCTGAATCCCATTTTTGACGAAGACGCTCTTGTTCTTTTTCCTCCTTTAAGAATCCACTGTAAAGTAATTTGCGAATCAGAAAAGAAGTTTAAAGTGCTGAATTTTGAATTAGGAAAGGACTGGAGGTAGGCATTTGAAGGCCAGAAACACCGATAAGAGCTCCACGCATGGTAGGGTCTTTATTTTTAAAGGGAAAAACTTCCCTTAGACCAGAGAAGGTTAGGTTCTCTGGTTCGTGAGGAAACGTAGACCACGAAGCCATAGCGGGTGGAGCTGGTATCACAGAAGACGTAAAGACAGGTAGGAACTTTCTGTCTCAAAGCATGACCTATCGAAAGAGATGTCTTTCAATAGGTTTAAGTCAGAACTCAGCTTCTCTCATGAGATCTTCAATTCCTCGTCAATTTTGTCGTCCCAACCCATCTCCTGTTCTCATGTTTACTGCATTAGAAGACGGCCACGTATTGTAACAGGAAGGTACATACAAAATGGTTCAAAGACCTTGGCAATTTGAGAGAGAAACTGACGTTTTGTTTTGGTGGTTGAAGAAATATCAAAATCACTCAGTCGGATCTAGTCTGAAGTAGTATCGAAAGGATATCCCAGAACACTTTCTTCCGAATTTTGGTGTGATGAATGTTTTCCCTCAAACTCTAAGAGTGTTCGAAGTTCAGGAATATTTGTGCTCCAACAGCACAAATCAAAACCACCCTCGTGCATACGAGTTGTAGTTTGATTAAAAATATCAGTTAAAGTGTTGTCCGAAAACAATGAAAAACGTTATAAAGTTGTCAATATAAAAATTGTTCACCAGTAGTGAAGAACAAAGATCTGGTGAATAATGATTCGCGTGGTGTATACAGCACCAAGTATATATGGACTGACGGCCAGACAAAAGATTATGGATGTATATCGAAAGAAAGGTGTACAGAACACCATTTTCTTCCCAGAAGAAACAGAGCCTATCACGGTCCTCCTCTTTCCTAATTTGTAAAAAAGACCTTCGAGATGTCCGCCAACACCACATATTTATTAGTCCCAAATTGTAAAAGCAGTCTAAATAATGAAGCCATCAGATCAAAACCGGGGTAGCACGCCTGGTTAAGAGATGG
The DNA here is from genome assembly GCA_015478945.1 of Trachelipus rathkii. Classification (NCBI taxonomy): domain Eukaryota; kingdom Metazoa; phylum Arthropoda; class Malacostraca; order Isopoda; family Trachelipodidae; genus Trachelipus; species Trachelipus rathkii. Next base: position 18,323 of record JABUQX010015665.1, on the reverse strand, counting down.
ACTATTCCCGACCCGAAGGCTGCAGTTGAAGAGCGGCCTCACTTTCCTGGTAATCTGCTCGGCAGTCTTCACCACAGGGAGATGGGAGATCCAGATATGCTTATGAAGGTCTCTCGGAGACAGCTGTATGTGGTCGATGATTCCATTGGCCAGATACTGACGAAAGATGTCCCCATTAGTAGACTCGAGGTTTTGTCTTTGAAGATTTTGCTAGACTCAATGAAGAGCTGCAAGAGCCACTTGGTGGTTTGATGATACCTCTTTTAGCACATCTTCGTACAACGGAATTTCTACATAATGCTTTCCTTCCTCGAATTCTATACCCTCATGGTATCTGCGATTGAAGAGGGTGTTGATGGAGACTTGGTCAGCCTCTTTGTTAATGCCAATACGTTTCAACTTGTATAGGTTTTTGAGACCCACGTCTAGGTCTATGTCTGGGTGTGCATGAAGAAGAGGATCGAAGTAGGAAGGATACGAATCTATAATAGAGTTGACGACTGTATCAGGATTTTTTTTATAGACTAGCGGATAGAAGAGGTCAACCGTGATTGTCATGAAGACCTTCCTCCTTGTGTTTGCGAAAATAATTAAAGTTGAAAATTGTGTCAATTTGAAGTGTTAAAATACTGACAGGTCCGAAGAGTATGAATCCATGACAGGATTAAATGGCACTTCCTCACAAACAGTTGACAACTTTGAAATGTTTCATCAGGTATAATCTATCTATCCCAAGAAGACATTCCACATTTAGTTTAAGACTAAATTTTTCTGATATATATTGCTGTGGTTTTAAATATCAGATTGAATGAAGTTTCCGACCGGAAAACGTCCACTTTTGGAGTTAACGTATGCACTAATTACAAAAATCGGAAATAAAATTCTTTAATTTTAGGCCCTTGATGGGGAAAAACAAATAGCTTTTTCTGACTTAAAATCGCGCTGGCTGTTTTCTGTGTCTGCAATCATTGTTTCTATTTCATTTTTCAAACAATATTTTTGACATTTGCCTTTCAACTTAATATTTTTTCAAAAATGACTTCAAACTTGAAATATACATGATGGGTCAATTACTACAAAAGTCACGAAGTAGTTTTTTTTGATTTTCTGAAAATTGCTCAGAAATGTCGAAATTCAAAACCCACCATTCTGTTTTTTTAAAATGAAAAATTGAGATAATTTTTTCTGATGAGATCAGGATTAAATCTTCAGAGCTTATGTAGTCAGAGAATACAAACAATTTTTATTTAGATAATTTTTTTTATATATGCAGTAGTTTTTGATTTGTCCTTGAAACAAATTTAAAAAAATTGTTTGAAATTCTTCCAAAACAAACATTTGAATACAAAAACATTATTATCTAAGTAAAGAAAAGAAGGGGGGAGCCCGCCTAACAAGCCCTAAAATTTGAAGTTGATCGGATGAGTAGAAAAATATATATCAATATTTCACTTTCTTTAAAAAAAAAAAAAATTTTTTTGGAAAAAGTGAAACATTGATATATATATTTTTCTACTTATCCGATCAACATCAAATTTTCAGTGCTTATATAGTCGGGCGAGGTAAAAAAATTTTACTTAGATAGCTAATTTTTTTGTACACTCAATAGAAAATTTTAAAAATTTCCATTTTTATTTTAAAAAGAAATTATATAAATCAAAAATGTGTATCTTCTCCGACGACTTATGCTCTTAAAATTTTAGCCTGACCGCATCAGCAGGAAAAAAATTATCGCAATTTTCATTAAAAAAAAAAAAAAAAAAAAGGAATTTCGACATTGCTGAGCATAAATTAAAAAAAAATAAAAATCAAAAAACCTCTTCGTGACATTTGTAGGTTATCGACCCATCTATTTATATTTCAAGTTTGAAGTCATTTCGAAAAAGTGCTTGTTATTGCCCAAATTGCCCTAACTTAACTTTAGAAGCAAATGAAAATTCCAAAAACACCTCCAGACTGGTTAGCGATCATGCAAACGACGTTTTAGAGGTCAGAAAGCTCCAGTTTGCTTTCTTTCCCATCAAAATTGTTTGAAAAATAACAATTTTATGTCCATTTTTAGGTGGGAGCTAAAATGGGGAGATACTGGCTCCAATATTGACAATGTCACTTCTCAAAGTTTATTTAAGGTTAAGCCAAACATAATTAGCACATATAAATGATTTTATTCTTATTAATACTTTTAAGTGCAAAATATTAAGATGAAAAGGTAGCCGAATCTTCTTAGAATGACTTCTTAGAATGACTTTGGGCATGGACAAAGTGGGAAGGTGGAAATAAGGCTTGGTGTCGTCACAATTAAGAACAAGAATAACAGACCAAAAATTCTGTATGGGTACAGATAATATAAGTCCTAATTAAATTGTACTATAATAAGAAAACTAATTGTACGCCAAATTATCAGAAGATAAACTCACTATTCTTGCTGACAAAGGCGAATGCTGTGTCGTGCAAGTTTTTTCTTCTTGGAAGAAAAATTCATCTCTTCCAACCAAGAGCATGGATTAGTCTTCCTGATCTGTGGTGCATAAATGTTTAGCTGATGTTAAAGACAAAGCTTATTAAATTTATAGATTCTTTTTTTCGCATAAAGTAAACTGCTCAAAGTGCTAGGATATATATATATATACACACACACACACATTATATAGCATATATATATATATATATATATATATATATATATATATATATATATATATATATATATATATATATATATATATATATATATTATATATATATTATTTCCTTATAACATATATGGTATATACATATATAAAATATTATCTATGGTCTACACAAGGTTGTTGTTGTTAGCATATATATATATATTATATATGCTATATACATATACATATATATATATGCTGTTATGTTTTTACATATTGTTATATGTTATATATATATATTATATATATATGGAAAATAGGAAATTAATCAAATCTAAGAGATGTTTTACTAAATGTAAATGTTATTATACAGATTGGTTAAATTAATCAACATGACTACCAAGACGGTCACAAATAAACCGAAAGAGTTCTAAAAGGTTTATACATGGAATTTGTGGGGAATTTTTTAGTTCTATTGCTTTTAAAGAAATGGAAAATAATAATAAATCATGGTCATATAACTTTTAACATAATTATATAAATAGATTAGGTTTCTCTTTTGAGGAAAATGATAAGGTGTTTTTCACAAAAAAAAAAGGACAAAGTTTAGTTATAGGTCTTAGCAAACGACTCAAACGACTGAAAAACTTGTAAAGTAACAAGTCTGATTTGGACAGAGTTAGCTTTTACAAGATGCCAAAAATCTTATATAATACCCAAGAAGTTCTTTACCATATATATATACATATAAAGAGCGTATTAATTTATTATACATATATATTAAACAGAACCATATTACAGCATATATATATTATTAGTTATTAGTTATATATATATGGTTGCTATATATATACATATTATTATGTTATATTAGTTATTATACGTATTATATATATATATTATATATATAGGGAGTATGTATTTTATCATCGTTCCGTGAGCGCATATTAAAGTAGTGTCAATGACAATGACACAGTTGGTTAGTTATATATATATATATATATATATATATATATATTATGTATAAAGTATATATATTATATATACATATACATATATGCTATTACTTTTGTTACTATTCAGCATATTTATATATATATAGAGAGGCAGAGTATATATATATATATATATATATATATATATATGTTTTAGCCTTCAAATTTAAATCTAAAGATTCAAAATCCTCTTGCATCAAACTCTGAGTCTCAAATTGTGCAACTCGATTATTTGTGAGCTTTTCATTTCACAGATGCTAGCTGCAATGACTTTTCATTTCATGCGTGCCAAATCGATCCTCTTCATGAAAATGGTAAATAAACAAAGAAAAAGAAAATTTTGGAAAGTTTAATTATTTCCATTTGTTTTTCAAAATTCTTTGTTAATTAATTTTCAATAATATATAATAATTCAGAATATTTTATTTTCTTAGAGTTTTCTTTTAAATACGCTATTATTATTATAATTATTATTATTATTATTATTATTATTATTATTATTATTATTATTATTATTATTATTATTATTATTATTATTATTATTATTATTATTATTATTATTATTATTATTATTATTATTATTATTATTATTATTATTATTACTACTGTTACGACTTTTAACGGTGATGGTATTATTATTATTATTATTATTATTATTATTATTATTATGATGCAAATTGGAATATTTCATGCGGTCTCTTCAGATTCGAAAAGAATATATATCATTTTTGTTATTTTGGAGTTGAGAGAGAGAGAGAGAGAGAGAGAGAGAGAGAGAGAGAAGAGAGAGAGAGAGAGAGAGAGAGAGAGAGAGAGAGAGAGAGAGAGAGAGAGAGAGAGAGAGAGAGGGAGAGATGAAAGTATATGAAGCAGATTATTCTGGAGTTAATTGTACAATAAGAATAAGATAATACACATATTCTTATTTTACATTTAATACATGGTATTTGGGTTTCTTTGAATCAGTTTATATTTAAATCCACGACTGACTTATTTTTTGTCTTTTTTGTTTCAATACATTATTAAAAGAAAAAATATAATCTCTTCAGTAGCCATTTTTTCTCTCATTTTCCAATAATATTTATTTATATAAGTTTGAAAATGTTGAATAATGCTAAGTATTGGTGGAATTTTAATAATACAATTAGTAGTGATTACCCTTGAATTACTCTAATGTACAAATGTGAAAAAGTATTTTTAGATTTGCAAAGCTTATCTCTCTGCTTTAAAATGATTAGAAAGGCTTAAAATACTAGCAAATATTTTATATAATTGAATTAGAGTTACAACACTATTTGGTTTATCGTATTTCTTAATACATGAGTCTCACCTTCTTCATCTCTCCATTTCAATGTCTTCGTTATTTTAATCAATTAAAAAATTAAAATCATTTATTAATAAATTTAATCATTTTAAAAATTGAATGATCTCAATACAACAGAAAATTATGTTTTGATATCTAAATAAACTCATTATCGAGTTTTGATTTGAGATGAATAAATTTTAGAAAACTTAAAACATTTGTCAAGGGCTTATAATAAAGTTTTTTTTTTTTTTAATTAATACATCACAGTTGCTAAGGTAAGGATTCCGAAAATTTTGTTTATAGTTTTTATCTTTTATTTTGATCGCGTTTGTTGGAATGAAGGATTGCAGGCGTTTTCTTTTCATATATTTTAACAATTTATATTTTAATCCAAACTAATTTCGAATTAGTAGAATACAACCTCGCTAACTCTCATCCTTACCTAAGAATTCATTCTTTATCTTTTTTAATAAATCTAACTGCATCTTATTCCATAATTTGCGTCTGAAGGGTTTACTGTGTGTCTACGTAAGCATTAACACTCTCATAACACGTCTTGAAAACTTGGAATCTTTTAACTTAGATGTTCTACATCTTAAAATCTGTCTTTCTTCTACTACAATAATCTTGTGCTTCTGATACTGTTCTCCCAATGGAACTGGAATTCCTGTCTTTTTCGGGTACATCACAACTTCTCACGAGACTGTTACATTTTCTCATCCAAATATTGAAATCCTTTATTAAGGAGATTTTAATCCTCTCATAACTAAAAGATTGGGATCCTCTTTTACAGATCCAGAAGGGCTGGAGGAAAAATCATTTAGCATTATTATCGATATAGAGCGACTGGTTAGGGAACCTGCACATATTTCCGATGGTCCAAACTAATTCTTGAACATCTTTGTCCTATGCTTCACTACTAGTCCTTCTCTATATATAGATATGATATCATCTCTCATATTGGTAAAATCTGATTACAACCCTACAGTACACCTTAATTTTCATGTTTTCTCTCCAACATCTACATCTTGTCCTAATTGTCTCTTTTCTTTAGTTTTAGTGTTCTAGTGCGATTTTGTGAGGCTTAGTGTCTCTTCTATGCTATCTATCCCTGGGATTATTGTTTAGAATTTGAAGACGCTTATGCTTCTACCAATAACGTGTTGGGTGTAATCGCTGATGAGATGAGCAGGTTCATTCCCTCTTCGTCTAATTTTTATCACCTCAAAATTCATGGTTCGATAGTGTTTGTTGTCGCGTAATTCAGGTCAGAGAAAGGACGTATCAGGAGTGAAAAAATTCTTGTTCATCTCGAAATCGCAGCAAGGAGGATACTGTTGACGTTTGACTTTTCGTCAACCAATGTAGACATTTAAGGATTTATTATTTTTTGCAGAGGATCGGTTATCAGAATTATTAAACACAAACTGCAGGGGATCGGTTATCAGAATTATAAAACGCAAACTCAATACATAATATATAAGGGCCTACCACTGAGTACCAACACGTCGATCGCGACACTCTTATATATATATATATATATATATATTATATATACTATATATATAAGTTATATATAATATATAAATATAATATCATATATATTATATATATATATATATATATATATATATATATAAACTATATAATATATATATATATATATATATATATATATATATATATATATAGTATTATATCACTATATATATATATATATATATATATAATATAATATACTATATTATATATATATATATATATTATATACTATATAATATATATATACTATATATATATTATATATATATAGGTGAACCTAAGTAATAGTACCCGCCATAGGGTAGCGTAAAAACCTACGTGTTGCTACCATAAAACAAATTAACATATTTACGGAATCCTCGTGAAAATTTTAGTTAATAATTTTATTTTAATTAAAATAAATTATTTTACAAAGTTTTTGTATTGTACAATAACTTCAATGTTTTACACGTGCAAAAAAACTTCAGACCAATGACAAAACGATTTCCCCCAAAATCTTGAGAACATTAAGCCCAAAGATCCCCAACAATGCTAACACGAACTCACTCACACACAACTATATGTTAAAAATTTAAATGTAGATTGACTTGTTATCGTTTATGTGTAAATCATATGAGCTTAATAGATTTTTTGTACATTGTATTTTAATGATATGTGAAAAACGATGTGTTCAAATGCATTAAGTTAATTCTGTAACATTCATGGTGAAAAAAAGACCAAGATCATTTTATAGAGTCATAGGAAAGAATTGTATACTATTATATATATATATATATATATATATATATATATATATATACTATATATAATATATATATCATATATTATATATATTATATTATTATATATAGCATATATACATATATATATATAATATATACTATATATAATTAATAATATATATATATATAATATTATATATATATATATATATAATATATATATAATATGATATATATATATAATATATAATATGTAATATATAACACGGGTGCTTTGGTAAGTTTCACCATTTTTTTTAATAAAAGAATACCCGGTAAACTGCAAAGATGCAAGAGTCGGGGTCAGTCGGCCTTCAGGGGACGACGGGGGGGTACTTCGTCCCACCTGCTGACCCACCGTCGGCTTGAGCCCCCTAAAAAAAAATTCATACGCTGATTCCAAAACTATGTATTAGTATATATAAAAAAAAATCCTTTTTTCATACAAATTTCATACGCTGATTCTATATATGTTATTATTTTTGTTTGTTGCACCTATCGTAGTTTTGTTATATATATTACTATACTATACCTATAATATATATACCTTATCTATTATAATATAGTATACTATATATATTATATACTATATATATATTATATTCATTCTTCCATGCAAATTTCATGACGCTGATTCCAAATATTTAGTTGTTAGTTTTCTTTGTACCTATTCTTAGTTTTCGAGATATCCTGCGGGTAACTTCTTTTAGTCTGGCAATATATATATATACTATATATATATATAAATAATATATATAATATATATATTTTTTTTATTTTGTATTTATATATATATATATATATATATATATATATATATATAATATATATATATATATATATATATATATAAATTATATAGATATAACGAAAAACATCGGAAACATATTTTAATATATTATACGTACCTATTTATTTGTAAGAAAAGCTTGATTTACATTATATTTACCAAATACTTAATTTAAATCACATTCCAATTGAGTATTTTTAGGCCTATCATTTTTTTTAAAATAAAGCTTGCGGTTTTATAGATAAGTTTTTAAAGCGTTTTTCTTTAATATAAAATTCTACACTTACGTCCATTTGCATTATTTCAATAATTTTATGTATATAATGCTGAATACCACTTAAATAAAGTTATATAAAATTAATATTCAATATCAGAACAATCAGACATATCCGATACAAAAATTTCAAACAAACTGCCACAAGCCACACATTTCGTAAATATTACGGGAAGAGAACGAAAGGTTTCATATATTTTCGGGGACTATCAGGTTAGACAGACTAGCCCCCGCTCCCTATATAAGTTGAGGTAAAAAAATATGACGTCATTTCCGCCCGGCCCGGTGCAAAGAATTTTACTTCTAAGATCAGAGTAGGAGCGAGAATTTCTAAATGAACTCAATTATTATTATAGCTATTATTATTGTGGTTGTTTTTTCTTTTAATTTATGATGCAAAATAACTCTTTTTTTTTAAAACTTTTATATAAACATTTTTATTAATAATTTATTATACTTTTACAATTTAATTTCAATAATTTACATAACTCAAAACTATTGGGTAGGAGCTACCTACCCTGCCTACCTTATATACGCCCTATATATACTGGTTAACTTTGTAAAATATTGATCATGTGGAATTTACAAAACTAATTTTCTATTTTGGAAAGTTGGTAAACTGTTCAAATGCTACTCTTGTCGATGTGACTCATGCATTTATTACGCCTCGTAGCTCAAAATCTTTTCGTTTGAAGTGAGGGTCAGTTGCCAGTTGTGTTGTGACTAGTATGTATAAAAACCTACTCTTTTTGTATTTGAAAATGAGTGAATACAAAAATAATAAAAACATACCATTTCCAAAGAATGAAAGGTAGGACTACTTTTCTGTTAGTGTTGGAGAAACAATGTTGCTTTTTAATATGTAGCACTTCCGTAGCGATACCAAAAAAGGGGAATTTGGAGAGGCATTTCAATGATTTCTATAGTAAATATTAATACCGATTTTCCCACTCAAGAGTTGACGAGTAAGAAAGAAAAAACTTCTATGAACTGACCAATTCTAAATTGAAAAGCCACAGGAAAAAATGACTTACCCAAAACAAAAAGATCAAATCGAGGCTTGCAATAATTGCGTCCTTTTCAAGTGGCCATAAAAATAGCCATGACAAATGCAAGGCCATTTCGGATGGAGAATAGTAAGTAGGATTTTTAGAATATCTGAAGATAATATTTCTGAAGCTAATAAGCAAAAACGTGAGATAAAAACAAAAACCTTTAAAGAACTGCAATTCTCACGTAATACAGTCATGAGACGAATTGAATTCATTGAGTCATGATGTAAATCAAAAGCTTTTAAAAGACATTGATCAATGTGTCTCATTTTCTCTACAGTTGGGTGAATAGACCGATGTCAATGAAATCGCTCAGTTGCTGATTTGCGTCAGAATGGTAATGAAGACTTTTCTTTTAAAGAGGAATTGTTAGGTGTGATTCATTGAATGGAAGAACTCGAGGTGTTGATATTTTTCAAGGATTCAAAGAGCATGTTTATAAGATTCAGTTGCCATTAAGAAAACTTATGTCAATTGCCACAGACGCAGCTCCTGCGATAACTGCTGCATTCAATGGATTTATAGCTTTATGTAAGAAAGATGAAGACTTTCCAAACTTTAAAATTATCATTGTATCATTCATCAGCAAGTTTTAGCCAGCAAGAGACTTAATACGAAAGATGTCATGGATATTACTTTTAAAATCGTCAATTCCATCAGAGGTAAATCCCTGCAAAGGAGCCTCTTTAAATTACACTTGAAAGAGAATATGAACAAGGTTTTACTTCTGAATACAGGATGTTAGGTTGGCTTTAGAAAAGGTAAATTGTTGAACTGTGCGAGATTGTTAAACTGATGTCATTCAGTTCTTGAATAAAAAAGAAAAATGAAGATTATTATCTCAATTATGAAATCCAGAATGGTTTGATAATTTGACAAAAATTTATAAAAATTTCTAATGCAAATATTAAAATTAAAAAAAAAAATGTTAATAATACATTAAAGTTGCTAAATATATTTATTAGCGACTTATAAATATCTACCTTTATTATATATATATATATATATATAATATATATATACCTATATATATATATATATATATACTATACTATAATATATATATATACTATTATATATATATATATACTATATATATATATAGTAATATATATATTATATATATTATATTGTATATATACTATAATACTATATATATATATATTATATATATATATATATAATAACTATATATATATATATTTATAATATATATATATATATATATATATATATACTATATATAATATTCAAAAGATTATTTGTGCAATAAACGCAACAACTATTTGTATATTTGTTAATGGTCCTAAGTGGGTTTGAACCTTATCCTTGGACAAGTACCATCTCAAGAATAAGGTCTCAAAACCACTTATTGAGTTCTATGACATTACAATGTATATATATATATATATTATATATTATTATATTATATATATATATATATATTATATATATATATATATATATACTATATATATATATATACTATAT
>JABUQX010015665.1:0-2500 GCA_015478945.1 Trachelipus rathkii | reverse complement strand
CCAACAATAGTTAATCTTTTGAAACAATTTGTTCTAACAATGAAGCAAAAAAATTTAAATAAGTATTTGAGCTTGTTTCTGCTTCAAAGCAGCACCTAGAAATAGGTCGCTACTTTGTTTCTGTTTCAAGGCAGCACTCTATTTCTAGAAACAGGATATTCGTACCAAACTGCAAAAGGTCTTTATTGATATCCGTGGGTACATGACTGAAGAAGAGTTGCTCCTGCAGCTATATATTATTATATCATATATATATATACTATTTAATATATATATATTACTTATATATATATAACTATAATATAAATCTATATATATACTATATATATATATATATATATAATAATTATATATATACTATATATATATATAATATATATATATATACGGACAGTTACTATATATACTATATTATATATATATATTATATATAGTATATATATAATATATATATATATATATATATAGTATATATATAATATACTAATAATAATATATATATATACTATATAGAATATAACTATATATATATATAATATATATATAGCTACTACTATATAGAATAGTTAATTCGGATTATATACTATAGTATAGTATATAATATATAGATATATATATATTTATATATTAACTAGGCCTTATATATATATATATATATATTATATATATATATATATATACTATATACTATACTACTATACATATACTCATCACATATATACTATATACCATATTATACATCTATGTAATCATATTTTACGTGACTATAATACTATATATCGTACTATATATATAATATATTATATATATAATATATATATATATATACTATAATATATATATTAATATATACTATATATATTATATATATATTTGTAAGGGAACACTTCCAAAAATCTGGCATAAACATTTAGCAGTAATGAAGAGTTATTGTGAATGAGTATGTGGGTTTTGATGGGTCAAGGAAGGAATAGGTATTTTCGAGGCATGACATCATTTCAGTAAGGAGGAAGGTAATGGGTAGAGTGAAAAAGTTGAAGAATGGTAAATCGGCAGGTATAGATGATGAAATTACTGGTGATATGATCAAGAACGGAGGCGAGTTGTGTGTTGAGTGGATTTTCGGAAGTTGTCTTGTAAACATAAACGTATTATGGAAGGTATCAGATCCGGACGGGATTGAGATGGAGAGCATTAATATAGTTACCCTTATGCATAGGGTAAGGAGATAAGGGATAACTTAAGAGTGTATACTTGAATTGGTTTTATTGGAGTGTTGTAGGAAGATAAATGCTTGGTATTTTTGTCAAAAGATTCGTCGAGTGACTGAGAGCCGTGATTGGGTGAAAAGAACAAGGTGCGTTTAGAGTGGTAAGAGAATGTCTGGATCAAATCTTTACATTGAATCAAATTGATTGAGAACAATTGAGGGAAAAGGAAGAATATATATGTAATTTAGGTTTTATGATTTCGCACACCAAGGCCCTACTGATATTATTATAGGACAAGCTCTGTGGCAGGGTAGTGATATACGGTGTTGGTGGTAGGCCTCTGAATGGAATCAAAATTACGTATGTATGACGAAATTTCAAGCGTCGTGCAAGAAATTAATGGAGTTGAAAGTTATTGGTTTAAATATTAATAGCGGAGTAAGGTTGGGGATGTTATGTCTCCTTGGTTATTCAATTGTATATGGGGGGGTTATAAAAGTATTAGAGGTGTGGATTGCAGGGGGAGAAGGTGTATAGATCATAATAGCGCCCATGTGCGTCATCACTATGAGACATCGGTAAGCAATGGTGGAGGTGCGCCTTAAGCTAATATTATACGCGGATTGATTTTGGTTTTTGCGTGGCGAACCCGAAAGAGAGTTTCGAGACGGACTAGGCTAGAGGGGGTTTGGCAAAGGGTGTGATAAAAAGGAGGGGTTTGAAAGAAAGCTAGATAAGAGTAAGGTTATGTTGTGAGTGAAGACATAGTCGTGTTAAAGTAATGCTGGAAGTGGGAACTGGAACAAGCGTCCTGAGTTTTTAAATACTTAGTGATCATCATTAGGATGAACAAAGGGAACGATGATGCCAGAGATGTAGTAGGAAAGTTTGTTGAATGGTGGGAAGTGGCTGGAAGCACATTAAATAATTGGTGGGTGTTAATCCTACGATTGATGTTTTTTTTCAATTTTTCTTCTACATAAACCCTTAAAAACGTCGTCGGCAACATATAAGAGTTCCTAATTTTCTATTTCGCCAAGAGTTCTAGAGGGGCAGTGCCCCCCTACATCCCCCTTGCCTAACGCCCACTGATAATATGACACATATATAATAATAACAATAACTTATATATCTATATATATATAGCTATATATACTATAGTATAGTTATAGCCTATATATTATATATATCGCATCAAATAGTAGCTACTATAACACACTGCTATCAAACTAATCGCTAATCTGCTCCACTATAATAGCACGCATAATATATAAGTCGCGTACAACGAT
>JABUQX010015664.1:30000-40595 GCA_015478945.1 Trachelipus rathkii | reverse complement strand
AAAAGCAGAGAGATCGACTCAGCTCTACACAAAATTCGAATATATCTTCCTGAACAACAATACCAATTCCCTATAGTTCCTAACAGTTCCCTTGCAGATTTACCATTCTTGAAGCTTTCTCATCTATCACATTATCCTTGCTAGAATGTACCCTCAATCCTCAAAATACCTATTTCTTCTTGCAGTATCACCCCCACTAGCATTCAGTATGCACTTTTCATTATCAACTTGATATGCAGATTTTCGAAGTGTTCCCTCCACACTCTCCTCATATCCATTTCATCAGTTAAGAAAGTACAATCCTTGTTCCTTATTTTATGGAGATTCTCCTTTCTCTCATTCTTAACCTCTCACGCTTTCTTCCAGAAGAGCTTCAAATTCTCTTGTAAGTCCTCATTCATCCTCCTTCCAAACTGTTCATTTACCTCATTTTCCTCCTACGTATGCAACTAGTTCTGAGCCTTCATTTTTCCTCCTTTATATAGATTTCAATACACCTTTCTTTTGAGACCTCATCATTGGCTTTTAGCACATTCAACCGGGCCTCTTGTTTACTTTAAACAACTTGCATCACCCCTTCATTCCACCATTCACTGTTGATATCCTTTCCAATTTATCACACACACGTCTCTTGCACTACTAACAAAGGCTTCTTTCATTTGCATATTCAGTTTCATCTTGTTTACATTCAACTGATTTAATTGCAAGCGCTCTTACATACTTTTTCTTATTACCTTGCTCACTTAACTTCTCGCTATTAATTTTTCCCACTTCTTTCCTTATCTCATTCCTCTCCATCCAAGTCCTCACTAACTTTATCTTACATAAAATAATATAATGATTCATTAATCCCATCTCCAACCCTCTCACTGATTTAGCGTCCATCACATACTTCAACATCTTTTTCACCAGCACAAAATTAATCATGCTTTTCCCTTCGATACCTACTCCGACTCTAGTATACTTATTAATACTTTTGTTTGAAGAAATCAATCAAGTTCTTGCCATTCTCATTTTCCCCCGTCATCCCAAAGTCACCTGTTATACCATCCCTTTCTCGATCACCTATCCAACCATTTAAGTGGCCCAACACAATCAATCTGAAGCTCCTACTCACCTCATCCAAAACATCATTTAGGTTATCCCAGAAAATATCGCTCTCCTGAACATCACCCTCAGATGAACCATATGTTAAAACATAATACCTTGACCTTTTCAAACTTAAATTTATCCATTAGAATTTTAGTACTCACACCAAAAAAAATCTACCATAGCTCTATGCCACAGGTCACTCATCCGAATCACAATTCCTCTCCAACTCTCATTCCTCTCCATTTCATCACATACACATTTCAAATCACACCCCTCATCTTCACCGCTTCCTTTCATCTTTGTTTCAGTCACAGCAAGCAAATCAAATTAGTATTAGCAACCACAAAAGTAGAGGAATGGGTATATCTCGGGTACCCTGTACCCCAGCGTCTTACGTGAGGCATTTTTGGGCATCTCCCCGGAGTGGCTACCTTTTGGGGTACTTTTCGCGTCTGGGGCCCTACCCTGGGGCACTACCCTGGGGCACAGCCCATATTTCTATTGATTCGCCATGAACGTGCGTGAGTACATGTGTACTTGACCACATGCTCATGTACTTTCATGAGCGTTTTTTACCCTACCCCCCTTTGTTCATCCCCTACCCCCCTATGACTTAATCAGCTTATAGGCTGGACCAGGGCTCGAGCCCTGGACTCAGGGTCTTCCCTGAGTGATATTTGGCCACCTACAGGCATGGGCTACCTTTTGGGTTACTTTTCATCCCTGGCGTTTTATTTTGGGGGCTGGTCCCCCCAGGGGTCCCCTATTTCTATTGATTCGCCATGTACGTGAGTGAGTGTGTATGTGCGTGAGTACATGCTCATACACATTCATGAACATTTTTTACCCTACCCCCCTTTGTTTATCCCCTACCCCCCTTTGTTCTCGTCACCATATACGTTTAGGCCTAACTATGTGCTCATGTAACCTGTGTACGAGGCGTAGCCACGTCCATGAAAGTAGCTGAGCTACTTTCATGAAAGTAGCTGAGCCTTTGTTAGCTAGCCCCTGTACATGAAAGTAGCTAAGCTACTTTCATGAACATCTTAGTGCCGTTACTTTTCAAGTGTACTTAAGTACACCTGCCAAGTGTACTGCACCGCCCGCGTCGACAGCTCAAAAGACTTCGGGTTCAAAAGCCTCGGTTTGGCCCCACGCGAACGCGACCGCCGGTCCGGAACCGACGCGAGAGCCCGCCGCACGCGCAACGCAAAAAAATATTTCGCGAGTTATGGGTGCGGCTTGAGTTAGTGTTAGTGATAATATATGTGGGGGTATATATATATATATATATATATATATATATATATATATATATATATATATATATATATATATTATATATATTAATATATATATAATATAATATAATATATATATATATATATATATATATATTATATTTATTTTTTGTTTTGTTTACTTAAAACATTTTTATGCTGTTCATGTTTATAACGTGAAAATTTTTAAGCTGGTTTTACAGTACCTACTATTAAGCATGTAAATGCAATAAAGTCAGCCACCATCCAACCACCACTCCTAACGTTTTGGCAGCTAGATCAATGGAGGTGGTCTATTGATCTTAGGTTGATTCAATTCATGTTGTAGTTGTTTGTTTATTAAATATTTTTATGCTTTTTCGATGTTTATAGTACTTAAAAACTTTTACGTGTTTTTACAGTTCTCTAGTAGGAGTTAAGAGGGGCGTTGCGTGGTCCAGGGAGGGTCCGCGTCCTTCTTTCACGCCCCTCGGCGGGCGCAGCGTCTTTGTGACGTCTTTTTACGTCTTTTACGGTTTACGTCTTTTACGTCCTAGGGTACGTAAAAACGTGTTTTTACTACCCTAAGGACGTAAAGACGTATGGCAAGCTGTGTGGTGATTGGGTCCCCCCCTCACCACCCTCTGTGCGCTAAGTCTTACGTCTCTTACTCGTCACAACATCAATTTTTGTTTATTACACATGGTGTGTGTGTGCGTGTGTGTGTGTTTTAATCTGTACTAACCAATTGTAGTGACATCATAGCCAGATCAAATGAGACAGAGGATAGCTAAAGTAAAACGCACTAGGATACTATATTAATATATATATATAGAATATATAATATATATATATAATATATATATATATATAATATATATTAATATTTATATAATATTATAATATATATATAGTGAAGATGAAAAAGAAGAAGTCTCACATGGGATGTATCGGTGCTTAACAGGTTTATATGCGTTTTCAGTACTCGCTAATGAGTTCCTAGCTGAATGACAGAGGATGATGATGAAGAAAAATGGGGGTATAGACTGAAAAGAGATAGGATGAGGTACTAGCACATTAAAACTTGCTTATCCGACTTAACTTTAATCAAAGATGTATGTAGTTAGAACTTTTATACGTAGATTCCTATATTTTATTTTGTTTTGAAAACTTGTTTCATTGTTAAAGTTTTTGTTTTTCAAAGAAAAAGTTGTCAATTTTCAATAACAACAATGTTATTGTTGACCCTAAAGCAGTAAAACAAATACCACGAGCCCCCCCAATGGGGGCACCTCCCCAAACTCTGTCCATGACCGTATTTACTGATTTACTGTTTTTACTATACACTGTTGTACAGTTTTAGGTCCAGTTATAACATTGGCATAGTATGCAGTACGTAGTAGTATAGTAGGCGTAGTAGTAGTAGTAGTAGTAGTTAGTAGTAGTAGAATCAACAGTGACGGATGACATGATAAAGGTATATGTACAAAGAAGTCCAAAATACTAGGATAGCTATAATATAACCATCAAACAACATCAACCAAAACTACCACCAACAACAACAATGTCGACACCACAACAACCAACAAACAACAACAACAACACCAACGGCAACAACAAACACAACAACAACAAACAACAACAACAAACAAACAACAACAACCTACCAACTAACAACAAAACTAGGTCCCCAAACTAATCTTTTCAAAAATATAACACCTTATGGACAGCGAATAAACCGTTGGAACATTAATAATAATTCTCGCAATAGAAGCTAACCCTGACAAACGTTTCAACCTTATAATTTTCTAATATAGCTATATTTTTTCAGATTTGAGATATTTAAATAAAGTCACTTATTTTTATTTTAGTACGGGAAACATTTCAGTAAAAACACGTTTTTACTGACCCTAAGGACTTAAAGCAGTTGGGTAAATAGCCCCTCATGCATGGGTCCATCACACTCTCTCTCTCCCATGCTTATCTGCTTTATAGCTTTACGTACTGTTTGTACACCCATTTTCATGAAAATAACGTAATAATTATAAAGATTCTTACTACCTAGCAGAGGGATACTTGAACCAGAAGTAAGATGCTATCGATTTACATCAAACATTAAGCTAGAAAGGATACAGAGTTTTCGACTACTGGTAGCGTGATAGTGTAGTAGCAGTAGTCAGTAGTAGTAAGGTAGTAGTAGTAGTAGTAGTAGTTAGTAGTAGTAGTTAGTTACAGTAGTTAGTAGTAGTGAGTGGTCGGTAGTGGTATAATGGTCATAGGTAGTAGTTAGTAGTAGTAGTAGTAGAATATCATAGTAGTTAGCAGTAAAATAGTAGTATGGCTGTAAGTAGTAGTAAGTAAGTGGTGGGTAGTAGTTATAATAGAAACTTATTACCTATTAAATATATCACCCCAAACTCTATTCAATCGGTTACATGCTTTATATTTTCCTAGCTTAAACACGAGTTTAATTGTATCACATTTATTAAACGTTTTCCATCTGCAAGACAAACCTCGATCACTGAAGCTTAAGCTTTAAAACACCTAATCTGTAATCTCGTATCAGTGAATGAATCCCGACTGTGATTTCGGTCCGTTAAGCCCAATCACAGTGAAGGATGTTTGATAAGAGCTTCCCAAAACATAGATAGCTTGAAGAAGGAAGATGAGTCATCGAGGCTCTGGGTTCAGCGAGCTGAGTCGGAGCCAGCTGGAAAATTCTGGATCCTGAGTCGGAGCCTGACTGGAAGTCTGGCTCCAGACGCGGCTCTGAGTCGCGCGAAACAGTCGCAATATTACTACGCAGACGCTGAAATATTTTCTACTTGAGATGTTATATAGGGGCGAAAAAAGGTGAATCATATTTATAATATATATAATATATATATATATATATATATATATATATCTATTATATAATATATATATATATATATATATATATATATATATATATAATATATAGATATATATATATTATTAAAATGTTGATAAAAAAAAAACAATAAAAATGGAATAAAGGGGCAGATGGACTTTGAAAAAGCTTTTGATAGGATTAATAGGGAAAAGCTATGGAGAGCAATGGACGAAGAAGAGTATGAAGTACCACAGAAATTAAAAAGAGCAATAAAAAGTACATACAGCGGTACAAGAAATAAGATAAGGGGAGAAGTAAGCAGAAGAAGGATGGTTGAAAGTGAGTTCAGGAGGGAGACAGGGAAGTGTGCTCTGCCCTGCTATTCATAATTATACATGGATTTATCGGTCTGAAAGAGCATCTGTCGAAAACAAAGCTGGACGCATGAGCACACACTACTATAACGCAGATGATGCAGCAATTGATAGCAGGCGAGGGGGCGGACCTCTTGCAAGAAAATTTGAACAGATGGGATGTCCAAATTGGTGAAATAGGTATGAAGATGAATACGTAGAAGACGGATGTAATGAGCATAGCTAGAGAAAGAACAAAACTGAACATCAATACAGAAGGAAGAGGACTACAGCAGTTGGATAAATTCAAATACTTGGGAGTGATGATGGAGGGGTGACGAGATAGTACATACAGTAATGAAAGAAACAGCTACACCAAAAGAAGTGAAAATGGTGATGTACAAAACAACACTGAGACCATTACTAGTGTATGGATCGGAATGCTGGACACTGAACACAACACAAATGAGAAGAATGGAGGCGCCAGAGATGAGGGTGCAGAGATTGGTTGAGAGAGTTACCCTGAGAGATAGGCTGAGAAAATGGATCAATAACTGCTATTAAAACCGGGAGCTTTAAAAACTACGCTTGAAACGTTCTTTTTGGGAACGTGAATGGCCTAGTGGTTAAAGCGTCCGGTTACTGTTACCTCAGCAACGCGGAGTTCCAGTGTTCGAATACCTCTGATGGAGAATAAAATCTCCTTTGACTCATTCATTGTACAACCATTGGACACAGCGTTGCAGTGTTAACAATAAACGTTATTGATCCATACAAGAGAATCAACTAAGATGGTATGGCACATCAAGAGAATGGCAGAGGGAACTGGACCAAGAAGGTGCATGTAACGATGCCGTTGGGGCCGTCAGACCCCACCGGAACTGGCCGCAGAAAAGATGGAAGGACGCGGTGGAAGATGCGATGAACTTCAGACGAGTGTCTGTGATAGATATAAAAAAAAAAAGGAAAAGGGGGAAAAAAAAAAACAGAAAAAATGGTTTTTAAGCAAGGAAAAAAAAAATTTAAGAAAAAAAAACCCAACCACTTTTTTGAAGGGAGGTTCTGCAGAGGCCTACACTGGAACAAGGTCAATACAGATCTACAGAGGAGATGATGAATATTATATATATATATATATATATAATATATATATATATAGTATATATATATATATATATATTATATATATCACTCAGGGAAGACGCTGAGTCCAGGGCTCGAGCCCTGGTCCGGCCTATAATCTGATTAAGTCATAGGGGGGGTAGGGTAAAAAACGCTCATGAAAGTACATGAGCATAGGCTCAAGTACACATGTACTCAACGCAACCGTTTCATGGCGAACAATATAGAAATATGGGCAGTGCCCCAGGGTAGTGCCCCAGGGTAATGCCACAATCGCGAAAAGTACCCCAAAAGGTAGCCACTCCGGGGAGATGCCCAAAAATGCCTCACGTAAGACGCTGGGGTACAGGGTACCCGAGATATACCTATTCCTCTACTTTTGTGGTTGCAACTACTCAAATTCACCCTTTTTTAAATACCTCCATCACCTCTCTCCTCTTCTCCTCAAAATTTATTCCTCTGACATTCCATATATCATCACGATTCATACAACTTTCGGCCGAAAGACACAAGGTCGCTTACGGCGATCACGATCAGCTACGAGGCTGTATCAAGCCTACACTAGCAAGAGATAAGTGGTAGTGGACAGCCAACACAACTACCACTGTCCCTTTAGTCGCCTTCTACTACACGCAGAACATACGCTGTGAGAATTCTTTCTCCCCCACATATAGGGATACATGCAAAGGTGTTGTCTGAGTAGTATTATTTGTGTTTTATGGTCTTATGATATATATATATATATATATATATATATATATATATATAAATATAATATATATATAATGATATATATATATAATATATTATATATATATATATATATATTATATATATATAAGATTGGTTATTTGAAGAAAACGTCCGCTTGAAATTTTATTTTTGTTTCAATCGCAGATAATAGAAGTCAATTTCTGATTCGCATCGATTTTCGCTCTCAAACGGAATCCTAAACAGAATCCTAAACAGAATCCTAAAAGAGAGTTGCTTTGCTCGAGTGAACGAAAGAAGAAAAGAAGGAAGGAAAGCGAAGGAAGGAGTCCTTGGTCAAAAAAAGGACTTTTGCCAAGCTAAATGAAGTAAACCTTTGTAAATTTCAAGTGATATGGTTTAATTTATTTTTTTTTATTTTAAATTTACCATTTTTATTCCAATATTTGCTTTTCAACAATTTCATTTAGGTTGAATTTTATTTATGTATTTTTATTTATCTTTTATATATATATTTAAAATATTATAAATAAAAAATTTAAAATATTTTTTTATATTATATATATGTATCTAAATATATTATATATATATTTTTATTTATAATATATATATATATATAATATAATATATATATATATATACTCAGGATTGAAAGCGTATACAGCAACTAGAATTTTCCACATTTTTATTTATTACTAATCAGCGTTTCGATAAATATCCATCATCAGTGTATTAAAAACATATCACATTCAAAATAAAATATAAATATATAAAACATTCGTGATAAATTAACAAAAGTTTTTGCACCTCCATATCGAATAAATCTGCTAAAACATTAAAAACAAAGCTGAGAATGAATACTGGTTGGTTGGTTTTTATTTAACATCAAATGAAACAGGACTATATAATGGAAAAATTTAAATGACTAGAACGAAATTTTACAAATAATAATAAAATAATAATATAATAATAATAATAATAATAATTAATAATAATAATAATAAATAATAATAATAATTAAAATAATATAATAATATAATAATAATAATAATAATAATAATAATAATAATAATAATAATAATAATAATAATAATAATAATTTAATAATAATAAATAAATAAAAATAATAATATAATAATAATAATAATAAATAATAAATAATATATATAATAAAAATAATAACAATAGTAATAACAATAATAATACAAAAATAATAATAACAATAATAATAATAAAATAATAATAATAATAATCAATAATAATAAAATAATAATAATATTAATAATAATAATATAAAAACTAATGGTTTTGAAGCTGTACCAACAATGTCATGCAATAAATAACTTTATTGAACTATTATTATTGTTAAGAGATGGGTTGATAGTTCTTGATAAAGAGAGACTCCAAAGATCCTCCCGTCCGTTTCTGATCGAAATGATTTGAGTATCGAAAAGTTTTTTGAGGACATTGGGTGGTCCTGTGACATGGCATGCTCTCTTATGGCCGAATATTCGGGATTGGATAAGGGTCGACCTGTGCGGAAAGAGAGCCCTCTGTGCTTAGATATCCTAATTGTTAATTGTAGGATGGTTTCACCTACGTAGCAGGCGTTGCAGTCTGCACACAAATATTTTTATACAACACAGGATTTAAGCAAGGTAGGGAGCATCTCCTTGGAGCTGAAGTACGAGCCTATACTATGAGCATTAACACAAACAAATCTGAAGTCGCATTGGGGAAAAGATGGTGTTAAAACTTCTTTAAGTAACCTGACCAGGTCTATAGAGCGGGATCCAAGGTATGGTAGCTTTAAGTAGATTTTTTCTTTTGGTACATCGTACGATGGGATTTTTGGACGGAATAAATTAGTCAAGTAAATAGTCTGGGGAAACAGATTTATTGTAAAGAAAGTTCTTAAAAAGTACATTTCTTTATGAAAGGATAGCCAATTGGAGCAAATTTTGTATGCTCTATCTATTCTACAGTAGATCCCTGCCCGTTTATATCCAAAAGGGATAGAGCTGAAATAACTAGTTCCCAATGATGTTGAGGTGGGTTTCCGGTATATTGATGTATGAAATTTGTTCTCCCTTCTCTGCACAGATACATCAAGAAATGGCAACTTTCCATCCAGTTCCTCCTCCTTTGTAAATCGGATGTTCGGATGTTTGTTGTTCAAATGTTCCAAAAATAAGTTTGCGTGTTCTCGTTCTCTAAACAATACAAAACAATCATCCACATATCTCAAATAGAGAAGAGGTTTGAAGTCCAAGGGGCAGTTTTCCAACCAAGTCACCTCATGAAATGCCAAAAAGGCATTCGCAAAGGAGGGTCCCAGGGGGGAACCCATTGCCATACCATCCGTTTGTTGGTAAAGCGAGTCATTAAAGAGGAAAATAGTATCTTCAGTTGCCAGTTGTAATAGTTTTTTAAATTGGTCAGAATTTAATTTCAAATTTATATCAGTATCCAGTATTAAATCATTATTATTTTTATATAATGAGTTGGTATATATATATATATAATATCCAAGATTTATGAAGTTTAAATTATACCGTAAGTCACTTAATTCTACTACTTTGTATAAAAAAATAACACGTTCCCTGCTTTTAGCGGAAATTAGATTTAAGCAGCGACTAATCAACCGATGCAGTGAAGAGATTAGAAATTCTTCTGCTGATTTGAAACGGCAAGTATCCTTCGTTGATTATTTTTGGTTGAAACACTTCATTAATGAAAGAATGGCACTTTTTTGTAAGTCAGTCAAAGTTCGACATAGTCGTAAGCTAGAAAAGTTGGGATTTACTTATAATCTGAATATAGATCCGGAAAAAGTAATCTTTAATTTCAGCAACAAAATTTTATCTGAAAATGAGAAACGGTTGTTAGCTCTGGGCTTGGATTTTAAATTGCCGTGTTTTAAGATTGATTTTAATGAATATTTCCTAATGTTTGAAAAACTTTACTCACAGCTGAACAAGCTACCTTCAATAAAGAACAATAATTTACTTCAGGATGTTAAATATTTAGCGAATAGATTTTATTATAGTTTTAAAAGCCATAAAGTATTTTCCCCCGTCGTTTGTTATGCTGATTTGAAAATCTTGAAGGGGCTTAGAAAGGATAAATCGATTATTATAACCAAACCTGACAAAGGCAAAGGTGTAGTTGTTTTGAACAGAGAAGATTACATATCTAAAC